>PVHX01012332.1:0-59627 GCA_004024805.1 Geosciurus inauris
CCTGAACAGAGAGGACACCAAGACCCAGCCAGTCTTTAACTGAGCACTTACTATGTGCCAGGCTTCCAGTGGCCCCCGGCCATCCTTGGCTCTCCTGGGCTTGTGGACACATGGCTCCAGTCTCTCCCTCACATCATGGGGCCTCCTCCTGGTGTCCCTGTGTCCAAACGTCTCTCTTCTCCTAAGGGCACCAGTCCTGTTGGATTGGGGGGCCCGCAATAATCCAACCTGACCACATGTTAATGTGATCACATCTGCAAAGAACCTATTTCCAATAAAGTCACACTCATGGGTTCAAGGTGGACATATCGAGGGGACACTATTCATTTCAGCACTTCCTGATTCTTTAAATATACTAGAACACGCTGGATGAAATACATGGGGGAAACGTCCGGCGATTTTGTCCAGATTTAATCGGGTGTTAAAGTCTATTTTATCGAGTAATGTCACAACACATTTCATTCCAGTTACGGTCCATCTGCACCTCATCCTATCCACCATCAATGCGTCTGTCCACCAATTAACCAAAAGAAACCCTGAGAAGCCAGCTGCAGATGGCTTAGGGCTGGTCAGCTCAGACACTTAGTTTTCCTTCCAGGAAGAGGAAAACCTTGATCCTGACTCAGCTCACGATGGGATGAATTTCCCAAAATAATTTATAATTATTTTATGAAATAATTAGAATTATTTTATGATTCTAATTGTATCATAAACATTTTAGCATAACTGTATATAAGGTATCATCAATTTCTGATATTTTGATCAATTGGATGTCAATAATAATTGTACTAACTTGAACGTGAAGAAATTACAATAATTCCTAGAGCCTTGTAATCACAGAAAATGGAACAAATATGAAAACTTTAAAAAATATATATGTGTGTAATAGTTTGGCCTGGGAGGAATGAGGGCTGGGGCAGGATGGCGACAATCCTTTTTTTGGTGGGGGCCATACGGGGGGTTGAATTCAGGGCCACTCGACCACTGAGCCCCGCCCCAACCCTATTTCACATTTTATGTAGAGACAGGGTCTCACTGAGTTGCTTAGCAGCCTCGCTTTTGCTGAGGCTGGCTTTGAACTCGCAATCCTCCTGCCTCAGCCTCCCGAGCCACTGGGATGACAGGTGTGTGGGTGGAGGGCGGAGCTCCTCGCCTGCTCGTCGCCTTGACGCAACAGGCGATGGGACGCGTGGATGACGGGAGCCGAGTCTCGGTCTTGTCCCTCTCTGGACCTCAGTGCCCGGGCGGGGGGACGCGCCGTGGGACCTCAACATGCCTTTTGCTGGGTCGCTGGTCCTAGAGCCCGTGCCTCTGCACAAGGCTTGGCTCAGCACCGAGGTCACATCTAGCCGTGCCACTGGCCTGCGGGGCCACTGTGGCCAAGGTCACCGCTCCACATCTGCATGTTGAGGAGGGGACCCCAGCCCCCTCCCAGGCCGCTGGGAGATCACCGAGGCTGGGACTCACCGGGGAAGGGGGGTCGCCGCCCCAGGCCCTGTGGAGTGACCGCCACCGTGTCACATGGCCTTGGCCTGGTTCCGCGCAGCCGCCATGGCTGGGCACAACGGGACAGGCCTGTGGTCAGCGCCTGGCGATCAGGTTTCGGGGAACGTCCCCGCCAGGCTGCCTGGCCCTGCACACAGAGGCCTCTTTGTCGCAAATGCATTTCTGAAGTCCCCGCCGACGCCAGCCGCGCGGGGAAAGCCCCCACAGCGCTTCCGAGAAGTGCGGACGCGGGTTTCCATCAGGAACCGGCTTCGCAGACCCGGGTCGGGACCTGGGCTGGGACGTCCCCAGGGCAGAGCCAGCCTCCCACCGGTCCCCACAGCAGTGCCACTGCGGTCTGCGGGGTCCCTCGGGCACCCGGCTGAGCACCTCCGCGGATTCAGACCGGCAGCCCCATTTCACAGACGGAAAAACTGAGGTGTGGTGTCGGCTCAGGCGGGGCGTGGGACCTCCCGGGGCCTCCGTGCGTCCTCTTCACGCTGAGGACGCGGCTCAGGAGGGCCCACCCCCAACTTTGCCCCACAGGGCCGCCAGGAGGGCATGGAGGGCCACCTGGTCCTTCAAGGTGACACGCAGGCTCCTCCAACCACACCTGCCCCACCCGCGTTCTCACCTGGTCTGAGCAGCTCCATCGTTCCAGACCTTGCCTTACACCAATCTTTTAACAAGTGGCAGGGACAGTCCCTGAGCTGCAGTGTCCTAGAGGGGACAGACACATCCACTACCCTCAGAGGCAGAGGAATGCTGGGCAGAGAACTTGGACTTGAATCAGAAACACCAGCTCTGGCTGTGGGCAGCGGTACACGCCTGTGATCCCAGCGCCTCCCGAGGCTGAGGCAGGAGGATCACAAGTTTGAGGCCAGCCTCAACAACTTAGCAGGACCCTGTCTCAAAATTAAAAAAAAAAAAAAATTAAAAGGGCTAGTATGTGGCTCAGTGGCTAAGCATTCCTGGGTTCAATCCTTGGTTCCAAAAAACAACACAAAAAGGGAAAGGGAACACCAGCTCTGCCTCGATCCTCACAGGCTGTGACCAGGGCAAGCTGAAAATCGGCTCAGGTTCATCAGGAAGAGAAACTGATGGCCATATGCCCCTGCTCTTCCACACCTGGGCACCTCCCCAGGAGAATGGAAAACAGGTGGTCAAACAAAACAGGGACACGAAGGTTCCCAGCACATTCTGCACAACAGCCAAAACCCGAAAACCACCCGCATCTCCTCCAACAGATGGTTGAGTGAACCACGTGGTCTATCCGCACAGCAGAGTAATATGCAGCCGTGAAAAAGGAGCGACCGGAGTCCCAATACCTGAGACCACGAGGATGAACCTCAAAAACATTCCACCATGCAAGAGAAGCCAGGCAGAAAGGGTCACGCGTGGCATGATCCTATTTGCATGAAATATCCAGAAGAGGCAAGTTCACAGACACAGGAAGCAGCCGAGTTCCGTCGGTGTGCTGGGTGACCTCAGGCAGGCCAATGTCCTGCTCTGAACATCTCTGGGCATTAACATTATTGCCTTTGACCCTCTCGATTTCACTGGGCTCAGAGAGGCTCACACAGGGGACCACAGGCACAGCATAAAGTGCCACAACGAGGCTGCACTTGTTCAAGGAACAGCATCGTGACAACATAGCATACAGGAGTGGAATCCGGCTCCCGGAAGACAGCTAGACGTCCCTGACACTGGCCAAGCTTTCCTCCCATTTTCGAAGGGCCCTCGTCTGCACTGTTTAACAAATTCTCTGGAAAAAGAAAAACCAGGCCAGGGATGAGAGCAGATCCTCCCAAGTCTGACCTGCTGATGTGTCTCCCCTGGCTGGCTTTCCAAAGCTCGCCCCACGGGTGCCTGTCAGGAGGACCAGGGAGCCTGGGAGGATCTGCTCATGCGGGCTGAGAGCAGGTCTCTGTCCTGGGCACTCTGTCCTGAGAAGGGCAGAGCAGCAGCAGGAGCGCCCCCTGCTGGCACTACGTGATATAATCCATGTTCATTCTCTCCTCTGGGCCATTGCACATGCTGTTCCCCCTGCATGGAATGCTCTTCCCCGGCATTAGCTTCTTATTGCTGCTCTAACAAAACACCACAAAGGCTTAAAACCACAGTCTTCTTATCTCTCAGTTCTAGAGATCTGAAGTCTGACATGGATCTCAGGTGTCAAGGTGTTGGCAGGGCCGGGCTCCCTTCTTGAGGCTCCAGAGGAGAGTCTGTCCTCCAGCTTCTTCCAGCTTCTGGAAGCTGCCGCATCCTTGGCTCCTGCTCTTCTTGTCCCGTCTGTAAAGCCAGCGACACTGTCTCCCACCATTTCTGCCTACTCTCTGACCGAATCAGGGAAGGTTTTCTGCCCATTTCAGACTCATGTGATTAAGTCGGGTCCACCCAGAGAACCCAGGGTAGTTTCCCCTTCTCAAGATTCTGTGACTGCGTCCCCCATGAGACTCCTTAGGGACAGGGACTGTGTCTCCATTACTTCCATATCCCCAGAGCTCCAGGCAACACAGACTGAGCCCTCAGGGCACCTCCTTGGGTGAAGCTGGGGCCCACTCCAACTCTGCCGCTTCCTGGCCGTGTGACCCCTGGTAGCACCTTCCCCTCTCAAAGCCCAGTGTGGCTGGCCCAACGCAGGTTTGCATGGTAGCACTCGGCTTTGGGAGTTGTTGCAAGAACTGAATCAGATGAGTCCCTCGATGCACACAGTAGGTGTTCAACTAAATGGCAGTTCCTCTTGCTCTTCTGACCATTTTGTGGAGGCAGGTTCTGAGTTATGTGACCCTTGAGGGTTGATCTCAGGCCTCAGATTTCTCCATCAAAGAATTGGGTTATAGGAAAACAGAATAGGACGGTACTGTCTGTCCTAACACAGTGTGACCACAGCGTGCCAGTCTCCTGAGCATACCAAGGCCCACCTTTGGAGGACTAGTGAGAAGCCTGAAAGCAGAATCCTGGCTGCAAGAACACAAGAAAGCATTTAAAATCATCTATCTGGGGACTGGGGCTGTGGCTCAGTGGTAGAGCGCTTGCCTAGCATGTGTGAGGCCCTGGGTTCGATCCTCAGCACCACATACAAATAATAAATGAATAAAATAGGAATCCATCAACAACTAAAAAAATAAAATATTAAAAAAAAAAAAAAGCATCTATCTGGCCAGGCACCTGTCATCCTAGTGGCTTGGGAGGCTGAGGCAGGAGGATTGCAAGTTCAAAGCCAGCCTCAGCAATGGCGAGGCGCTAAGCAACTCAGTGAGACCCTGTCTCTACATAAAACACAAAATAGGGCTGGGGATGTAGCTCAGGGGTCTAGTGCCCCTGGGTTCAATCCTTGATACCAAAACAAACAAAAAACACATCTATCTGCACACAGTAGGAGCTTCTATCCAGCCCGGGGCAGAGGTGAAAGTCTGGATTGGAGGCAAATTCCTGACTTGGACAAGTCACTTCAACTTCGGGGACATGGGAATCAGAAGAGGACTCATTTGTGAGAATGAGCTGAGAGGAGGGATAGAGGTGCCCTCTCCGCACCTGGCAGGTACGCCCTAAGGGTGAGGCCACCTTATGGGAGAGGCCACTGTGAGCTCTACAGTCAGGAAAAGTCCCGCCCTCGTGGAGGCAGGGCCCCCGGATGCTCCCCAAGGTCAGCCGTCAGCTTCCCGTCAGGCCGCGGCTCCTGCTTGATTCCTGATTTTGGAAAATATTCTCTTAGCATTTGCAATTCTTGATCTGAACCCAATGCTGAAATTATTACAGTCCCCCGCCCCCTTCTTCTTCTTCTCCTTTTTGACAGTTTGAGTCAAAGGAGCTGTTTTTGAATTTCAGGAAGAGAAAAACACACACACACACCACCCAAACAGAATCATCTTGCAGGACAAAATGTCCCCTGTGGTCCAGAGAGGGAGGCCCCGGCCCCAATCCCCAGCCTCACAAACATTTAGTGTCACTGAGGGTTATGTAAGTGCGGTTTGGGGCTGTGAGCTTGGACCTGGCCTTGGGTTTTGAGAGGAGTTTGGGTGAGGAACCATTTGGCTCAAAATAAATTCAGGAGCTCAAGGCAAGGGGAAAAAAAGAAGTCCCCAAGGCTCAGGCACAGGGAATATTTAGGCGTACAGTTTGGAGTGTGCATAACTCAGAAAACGCAAGACAGATTTGGCAGATGAGGCTCTTGGGTCCATCATGCATGTGGTTGGGGCTGGGAGGAGGGGGGCGTCACAATGTGACCCCTTCCATGGATCTCTGCTCCTGAAAAGGGCACATCAATTCTTTCTTTCATGGGGGATACCAAGGACTGAACTCAGGGGCACTCGACCACTGAGTCACATCCCCAGCCCTATTTTGTGTTTTATGTAGAGACAGGGTCTCACTGAGTTGCTTAGCGCCTTGCCATTGCTGAGGCTGGCTTTGAACTCGTGATCCTCCTGTCTCAGCCTCCAGAGCTGCTGGGATAACAAGTGTGGGCCAGTCTCACATTTCTTTGCTTTTGAGACACTGTTTTCTGGAAACACAAGCTCCCTATCCAAAATTCACCCAGTAAACATTTATTAAGCTTTGCTTCTAAGCCAGAATCTGTGTGAGTGGAGGTATGGAAGGTGAAAAAAAAGGACAGAGCGCCTGCCCTGGTGGGGTTACAGAGTAAAGGGAGAGGTGACATGCCATCAGCACACGGGGCTGTGGGCAGAGCCGTGGCAAGGAGGACCACTAGAACCCAGGATGGCAAGAGCTTCCCCAGGAGTTGCACAAAGGCTACCAGCTGAATGCTGGCCCACTGGGGAAATGACAGAGCGAGAGAAGAGGGACAGCATTCCAGGCAGCAGAAACAGCGTGTGCAAAGGTCCTGCGGTGGGACTTTAACAAACGCTCCGTGTGGCAGTGCAGCGTCTGGGGTGGATCCTGACAAAGCTGGTGTGAGTGGCCGGGGCACCTCCAGCCCCAAGTACCCACAGTGCTGAGGCAGAAGGGTCGCTTGAGCCCAGGAGGTGGAGGCCAGCCTGGGCGCTAGCGTGAGACCGCATCCTAACTGGAACTGACACTGGCTCGGCGAGCTACACGCCCGACCCTGAGCTCCCTGTGCACCGCGGCCTCAGGTCCCTGCAGGGCCTCCACGCTGAGGCCGCTTCCTTCCGTCTGCAGCTGAGAGTCGGGTGGCATCCCCAGCCAGCGCCGAGCCCTGGCAGGGTGTATTCTCTGCCCAGGTCTCAGCAGCACGTGACGCAGGGACTCAGGGGTGTCCACCTGTCCCTTGCAGAGGGACCCAGGGCCTCCAGCGGTGGCCGCTTCCAGGCAGTCCCGGGCCTCGCGGGCCTGGCCCAAAGCCAGCCAGTGGGCAGAGGCGGGCGGGGGACACAGGCTGGTCGCCATGCTGCGATCTGGAGCCACGGCCATAGCACGGAGGGCGCTCCTGGCCACCCAGCCTGGCCGCCCGTGCTCCTCGGGGGTCTCCGAGTGTCATTTGTCACTCAGTTCCTTGGACAGCCCATCTCGTGGACGTCCAGGTGGTCAAACGGCTCTTTGCTGCCTGTCCCTCCATCCAGGTTCCCCAAAGCAGACCCCGTGGCAGGATTTGGGAAGACGGAGCCAGGGCGGGGACCACGTGAGAGAGCAGCAGAGCCAAGGGACACCATGGGCACCTGGGTTCAGGCCTGCGGGTTGCCCACCAAGGGGTGAGGGACCTGGGTGTCCCCACCGTCACCCTTGCCGGCTGGGGCTGTGGGTCTCCTGGTCAGCCTGCCACTTGTTGGGTGGGGACAGCAGAGGTCTCCCTGCACAGGTGACCTCAGGGGTGGCTCAGTGTGTGGGTGGGGCAGGTGACAAGCAGCTGGTCCGCCGATCAGTCTGTGGGCATCCGCAGGCCTGCTAGCGCTCTGCCCTGGACAGACGGAGCCGGGAAGGGCAGGGCCACCAAGTACTGTGTCGGGTGCCACAGGAAAACATCCACACGCCACGTCACAAAGTCCACGCGTCACATGTCACCACACTCTGCCTTCCCTGCTGTGGCCACACCGGCACGTGAGCTGCCTCGAAACTCTGGTCTTCTCACCCCTAAGCTGGATGGGGGCTGGTGACCACCTCATAGGACTGGACCCTAAGACTCGTGGAGACAGCCGGGCACAGTGGGAGCCTCCGTCATGGACATCCATTCTTCCATTCCTCTCTCACCGGAGCGCCCACATCTAGGGCACATCGGTGGAAACGACATCTCAACTTTATTTTTTTGTACCGGGGATTGAACTCAGGGGCCCTTGACCACTGAGCCACATCCCCAGCCCTATTTTGTGTTTTATGTAGAGACAGGGTCTCACTGAGTTGCTCAGGGCCTCGCCGTTGCTGAGGCTGGCTTGGAACTTGCAATCCTCCTGCCTTGGCCTCCCGAGCCTCTGGAATCACAGGCGTGCGCCACCGTGCCTGGCCCACATCTCAATTTTAAAGATGTGAAGAAAGGATTACTTGGATTGATGGGTTATGGCCTTCTTCCAGTTTGCAGATGAGGATATTTTTATTATTTTTTGTCGTGCTGGTCACGACCCAGGACCTCATGCGTGCTGGGCAGATGCTCTTCCACTGCACTCCATTCCTGGACCAGGGCATTACTGAGGTCCAGGGCAGGGACTTAACTAGCCTTCTCCCCCATGTACCCTGCTTCCTGCCCCTGGGTCAGGTTCAGGCAGGTTTTGCTGTTATGCCACAGGGCAGGAGGGGACTCAGCCGTGGACTAACCGAGTTCAGTGCCACGTCAGAGGAGTCGGCAGCAGTCATGCCGATGGGCCCACACCCACCAACACCCTCCTCCTGGCCTCCGCCAGGATGATTCAGCCCCAATTATTCCCCTAATTGTCTCAACCTGTGTGGACTCCAGCTGGGGCCCTCCTTCCCCAAACCCGCAGTACTGGATCCCTGAAACCTGCAGAAAGGCAGAGATGGAAAGGAATGTCGCCTTCCAGGCTTTCCCAGGGCTCCTCCTAAGCCCCTTTCCTCGTCCTCCCCTCCTGCACACACCTGTTGGCAATGGCCTTTGTGAAAGCTGATGCTTGGAATGACCTCCCTTTGGGGATACAGGTTGGCCCAGCTTTCCACTGGGCGACCTGCCTGGGGAAGGGGCAGTAGCAAATTTGAAGCCTCGAAGAGAAGCTTTCTAAGTACTGGGGACTTCACCCAGGGGCGCCTTCCCACTGAGCTACGTCCCCAGCCCCTCACTTTTTTTTTTGGTACTGGGGATTGAACTCAGGGGCACTCAACCACTGAGCCACATCCCCAGCCCTATTTTGTGTTTTATGTAGAGACAGGGTCTCACTGAGTTGCTTAGCACCTCGCTGTTGCTGAGGCTGGCTTTGAACTCGCGATCCTCCTGTCTCAGCCTCCCTGAGTGCTGAGATTACAGGCTTGCGCTACCACGCCAGGCTCCCAGCCTCTCACTTTCTTAACTGATCTACACAATGAGGCGCCACAGGTGGCTTCCCAGTTTCCGAGGGCTGGCCATGTGAAATGCAGGGCTCACCTCCACCAGCTCACAATCCAGCTGTGGAGAGAGGATCTGCACCTGCCCCAAAGACCGCTTGCTACATGCCATCCCCAAAACCAAAGGCTGCATGTCCTGATGCGGCTGCTCACACACAGCAAATCTTCCACTGGATCAAAGGGGATGAAGCAGGGCTGGGGCTGTAGCTCAGCGGTAGAGCGCTTGCCTCCCATGCGTGAGGCACTGGGTTCGATCCTCAGCACCACATAAAAAAATAAATGAATAAAATAAAGATATTATGTCTATGTACAACTAAAAAAATATTAAAAAAAAAAAAAGGGAGGGAGGGAGGGGGACGGGAAGGGGAAAGAGAATGACCCGCACAGAACTTTCCTGTGTTCACAGGGGAACACACGACCAGCCACGCTCCACACCACGTACAACCCCAAGAATGGGAAGTCATCCTCCATGTCTTCATGTCAAAATACATGCTACTGTCATGCATATCTAAAAAGAATAAAATGCTTCAAAATTTTCACTGCATGGCTGAATTGGGTGTCAAATGAGCACCTAACCCTCCACTCGGCTGGGGGCCTCTGGAGGATGCTCGTCTCCCTGGGGACTTGGGAAAGGAGGAGTCAGCCAAGGCCATGGGACACCTGTGAGGGGGGAGGCGGGACAGCCCTGTGGATCCCATCAGGGGCTCTGCCTGGGCTATCCACACATAGCAGCCCAGGCCAGGCGGCTTCCTGCCCTTGCCCAGGACGCACCTCGCCTCTTGCAGTGAGAATCCTCTTGCCGTTATTTATGTTGGCTACAAAATCCAGGAAGTCAAGGCTGGATATACAGCCCACTGTCTGGAGATGAATCCTGTTAGCATGAGTGCCGTCGCCCAGCATCCCCTGCTGGACCACAGGGCCCACAGGATGGCGGATCCAGATTTGTTATAGGAGAGGAAGGAACCAGAGCCCACGGCCCGTGGAAGCAGTGCCATATGCTGAATCATGCCCCAATCACACAGAATGCTCCAGAAATCACTGCTCTGGGGTGGACAGGCCAATGGCCATCATCGCCTTTGGACAGCCCTGCTCAGTGTTGCGTGATCTCTCAACTCCTGCGTGGTTCCCCGAGTCGCCGGCCCCGTCTAACATGGAAGAGATGGAGCTGCCCACTGGTCAGTGTCTACTGAGCATCCCCCACCACGCTGGCTCCAGCCGTTAAAGAAAGGGCACAACAGGCCCCTGTGGAGCTTCCAGTGCAGCGGGAGACAAGCGTGCACGCGCACACACACGCGCGCACACACACAGGCAGCGGTATAAGTGCTGTGAAGAGTCAGGGCAGGTGGAAGGGTCCAGAAAGGCTGAATGGTGGGATGGAGGGAGCAGGAGGGGCTGCCACACGGTTCCAGACAGGGGAGCAGCAGGCAGCAGGCCACCGTGGCTGGAGGGCGAGGAGCAGGACAGAGGGGTCTGCTGGGCCACCAAGGCCCCGCACTGCACTGTGGATTGTGCGGAGAGCTGAGAGGAGGGACGTGGCTCTTTGATACGAGAAAGAATCCCTGTGGTCTAATGGGAAGGGGCCGGCAGGACACTTGTGAGCAGTCACCAGGGAGAGGATGGCGAGCCTGCCGGGCTGGCACGGGGAGTGGGAAGCGTGGCGTCCGCGCTGGCTGAGGGGCAGCTGGGGGATCTGTGTAGCACGTGGCCAGCCAGGGAGCCCGGCTGGGGCCAGGGCTGCCCACCCGGGTCCAGAACTCCAGTGGCCCCCTGCACACGTGCTGCCACCACGTCCAGTGGTTTGACCCCTTGTCAGGATGAACTCACGCTTCCTCGTCTGTTCCCTCCTGTCCTCTTGGGCAGGGTGTGGGGACAACCCCACTGGTGGTGTGGACAGATAAAACGCACACAATGACCCTGCGCCTCTGTGCCCACACTGCAGGGCAGGGCCTTTACCCCAGCAGGTCAGGAGACAAGCAGGCGTGGCGACCTCTGCAGCCCAAGGCAGTGGGCGACCTGGAGTAGCGCTGGGGGCTGAGCTGGGTCACGGGGGACAGTCACCACCTGGTGAGTCCTGCACAGGTTGAGGGGTGGAGGACCACGGAGCTGGCTCCTGCAAAAGCCGGACATGGGGTGCCCCAGGGCCTGGCCACTCCGCCGTCCACCTGAAGCCTCGCGCCTGTCTGGGGTGTACTCGGACGGCAGTGGCCTCCAGCGTTTGAAAAGCACGTCAGGCCTTGCTGATCAGGTACAAGGGGTCCAGCTGCTCGTTCTTTTTTTATCTGCAGAAAACCCCCGACGATTAGAGGAGCGAGAGCACTTCCGTCTTGGCATGTTCACGGTCCGGTCCAGTCCACTGTGGAATTCCTTAGATCCAACCCCTTACTTGTTCCATCTTGAAACTTTCAAGTTCTTCATTCCTTCAAAAACATAGCCTAGATCTAATTCCCACACTGCTAGAATATCCTTGACCTAACTTCTAATCAAGGCACCCCAGAATTCTGGAATCCAACGTGGGAAATAGGTGTGGGTCGCTCCCGACCACGAGCATCTGTGTGCGTCTGATATTCCCTCTGTCCGTATCTTCTGAGTGGCAGCCAGGCGCAGAGCTGGGAAGGGAGGAGAAAGAACTGGGGAGCAGGGGGAGATAAACACCATTAAGCAAACACAGCACCGTGCGCTAAATCCACACATGACCTGACCTCCAAGTACCAGGCACACACATGGGATGGCCTGCACCCTGGGGGCACTGTGGCTTGTGATCCTTGTTCCAAGTTCAAGTGCTCATCACAGAATCGTACCAAGCCTGGCTCCTCAGGCCTGTGCCTTGGGTCCTCCGTCAGGTCTGCAGGGTGCAGGCAGAGGGCAGTGGGCAGGATCAGCGCTTCAGTGTGTCCAGATCTGAGGGGTCTGGCTGGAGGCGGGGCTTTTAGTGCTACACCAGGGCAGCAGATTCTGGGTAAACTGGGGGTGCTAAAACCCCCAGAGCCAGGCAAGAGCACTGTTTCTCCCTCCAATGCTGGAGAGTAAGTCCAGGGCCGCATGCCTGCTAGGCCGGTGCTCTGCCCATGAGCTGCACCCCTAGCCTTTCTTGTTGCTATTTTCAGGCAGTGGCTTACTAGGTGGCCAAGGCTGGCCTCAAAACTTGCAGTGCTCCTCCTGCAGCCCCCCAAGGAGCTGGGATTAGTGTCCGCTGCACCCGCAAGCCTACAGTTTCCTCAGGCTCCCCAGGTAATTCAGATCAGGTGGACTTCAGGGCTGGACAGGGACAAAGAGCCCTGTACCCAACCTGAGCCCGTCTTCCTGGGTGAGGCTCTGAGGTCCAGGAGGAGGGAGGACAGGACTGACTGGCAGAGGGCAGGTAATCCCAGGCAAGGGGCAGTCAAGACTGTGGGCAGTCACACCCGTGGGGTCTGGCACCCCAATTCTGACCGAGACCAGCTTCAGAGCACCCCCAGCACAGCAAGACAGATTAGCCCAACTGGGCAGAGCTGGCCGAGCTCATCGATATTAAGGGGCCAATTTCCCAGCAGCCCCCAGCAGGGCACAGCTGAGCTACAGCTTCCGTGAGCTGCAGGGTATTTGGAATAAGGGCTCAACCTTGGAGAAGTATTAATGAAAATGTCACAGGCACTAAAGTCAAAGCAGATGTGAAGCTGGCTACACGGGCAGACACAGCTGATAAGAAACAGCCCAGGAGAGAACAAAACCTCCTGAGATTAGGTCAAGGGCAGACCAAAAAAAAAAAAAAAAAAGCATCGGGGGTCCCCCATGGCAACTTGGAGAAACGCTGTCGCTCCTGTGGAACCAGCTGACGTTTCTGTGCTGCTGCGTTACATACTGACATCCCGACAGGGCAGCGTGTGGAGGCCTCCACACCAGCAAATAAATATTACGTCTCCATCTCCAGCTAAGCAGAGCCGCGGTGCGCTCCTATTACTTCATGTGGATCAACCATCTGGAAGTTGAATCAAGCCACAGAGTAAAGACTGGGATCCAATTTTGTATCCACCAAAATAAGCCGTACTCGTCTCAATTTATGGCAGATGGTTATGCAGTCTCAGCGGGCCAAAAAAATCTCTCTGCAAAAGAATAAAGTTTATGCCAATTACTGTAATAGGAACCAGCACCACACCGTGTGGGCTTGACTGGGATCGCAGACACCGCCTTACAGCTCATAAACTGCAGGGGGCCCAGGCCGCGCCGGGGACCCAGTTAATCCATTAAGATAACACGAGAGGCACACGGAGCAGGGTGGGCTGTAAAACAGAACTATTTCCTCGCAAAGGATGGGACAGCCGAGGTGGAGTGGCTCCTACGGGGACAGGCCTGGCCATGCCGCAGGCGGTCAGGGAAATGGTCAATAGCAGCGGGGAGGTGGCCCGGTGGCCGGGGCTTGGGAGGACAGCGGTTCCGTTCTGATCTTCTCTGCTCCACTCATTCAAAACAGACCTGCTGAGCATGGTCTCCTCTGTGGCCAGCCACACGCAGGCCCTGAGCCCACGATGGCCAGGCCACTCACACTGCTGGCATCCCTCCGCAGCTCCCAGGTGTGCGGGGATGGGAGCACCGGCAGGGATGTTCAGGGCAGGTGTCACTGAGGATGTGGTCCTTGGACTGAGATCAGAGACTGAATTGGGGAGAAGGGCTCCAGGTTTAGAGGTCACCCCGGGCTCTGGTCTCAACAGGAACGAGGCCATCGTGGCTGAAGCCTGGAGGTGAGAGGCGGCAACTGGGCGAGGATGGAGCAGGTGGCAGGGCCAACACAGCGTGCTGCAGTCACGGGCCTGCCTTCCTGAGGGCTTGTTTTGCCAGGAGGTGGAGGGCGGTCACCACTGCCCCAGGTGGTGCAGGGCACAACGACGCCCTGCGGAGGGCCGATGGCTGACAAGCCGTCTGCCCAGCACTGGGCCGCAGGGCACCTCCCGGGTGGGCTGCCACACGCCGTCCCCACCCTGACTCTGACACCCATTCCCTGCCGGGGTTGAAGGAGGGGGCTGGGCAGCCAACTTGGGACACATCAGACCACAAAATAACACCACCTGTCTCCTGTAGGACGCTGGCTCAGCTTTTCAATCTGTTTTTAAGTCAAAGTCACTGGCTTAGGAAACGTGGACACTGGGGCTCCCCTAGGTGGACCCACTGCCCCATCCAACCCCATCCTGGTTCTGGCATCAGAAGCATGGCTTCCCAGGCATCCTCTGACCTGGGCCAACCAACCAGAAAGGCTCGTCCCCTGAGCTCACTAACAGACCAACCAAGGGCCAAATTTGGAACTGCAGAGACGCCGGGACTTCCTGTCACACGGTCACCTTCAGTGCTGCTATGATTGCCCCAGCTTCCCCGGCAGACACCGGGGCACAGAGGGCCGAGACTGACTTGGTAGGTGGACGTGGCAGGCACTGGAGCCAAAGCCCACGTCCAGGGTGGCCTCAGGAGAGGGCAGCCTCCTTGTTAGTAGGAAGCCCTGGTATCAGTCCCAGCTGCCGAGCTCCAGCTTCTCTGGACCGGCTGACGGGCAGGGGGATGAAGCTCTTCAGCAGCAACAGTGAGTCCGCTGTCCCCAGCCTGGCTAGATGCCTCCTCCCTGCTCCCACGAAGGCCTGAGCAAACACGGGCTGCCATCTTATCCCGGTGGCCCAGAGCCAGGGCTTGGCCAGGCGGTCCAGTCACCCTGCAGGACACTGGGCACCGTGCAGCCCGTGAACAGCCTGGGGGAGAGAGGACAGGAGCGGGGAGGGAATTCCAGAGCAAGTGGGAGAAGCCCCCGCCCGAGGCCCGGCTCTGACATGTGCGGGGCACTCGCCAGGAGGACACAGGCGCTGACCTCAATCGCACAAGTGGAAAATCTGAGCCCGTCGGCTTGGAAGGGGCTGGAGGAATCCTGAGCCACCCCCGCCCGTCAGGTTTCTGGCACGCACCTCCTAGAGGAGTGAGCTCATGGGCCACCAGATGCTGACCCGAAAAACCTCATCCCGCGAGAAGGCGGTGCCGGGCGATCACGTGGGGGAGTGTTCTACAAGCCTCGTGTGCTGCAGCGAGTCTGAAATAAGATTCTCCTGTAAAGAGAGCAGAAACGTTTGGGGGTGGGGCAAGTGCCCACAATCCCACCGTGCTCCAAGACCACCTCGTGGTTCTCTCCCAGGTGTTCAGGGCCAGTGCCCCCGCCTGCTGCAGCAGGCATGAAGACCCTCTCGCGTGACACAGCAGGTGTCACCCGTGCACACACGTCTCAGAATCACCCCTTAAGTGCTTGGTGGCAACTCAGAATAGGAGGCAAGGACCGAGAACCCAGCGCACCCCTCCCCCCTTCCAAGCAACACAAAAACCAAACTCAAGGGCGGGGGCGGGGACAGGGACGAGTGGCCTGTGTGGAGGCAGAGGGTGCTGGGGACCTTGACAGCACAGCTGAGAGAGAGGTGCGCGCTCTGGGCACAGCCCGGCAGAGGCCGCTCCTTAGTGGTGTCTTAGTGGTGTCTGGAAACAGGATTCTGCTCACACCCTCAGACAATGCCACCGCAGAGACCAGCAGTGGCTGGCTGTGGCTCAGCCGTGGTTCTGGGTGGCTCTCGCTGACAACCCTGGCTCCACCACTTCCAGCAGTAAGGCTGCGGCACTGCGGCAGCAGCCTTGACCGGGGCCTGTGCTGCCCGTCAGTGAGAGCGGGCGGTGGGCGGCAGCTGCCTCCTAGGTGGCTGTGCAGATTGAGCAAGCCCACTCAGGAGTGGCGCTCACCACAGCGCCTGGCACACAGCAGGCCTGTTAAGTGCAGGCTGGTACCCATTCTGATTTTTGCAATCTGACTGCTAGGTAAACAACTGTGGGGAGAACCTAAAAACAGGGGCTGGCAAAGGATGGCCTTAAGCCACTGCAGCCACCGCCTATCTGAGAAGTTTCACTGGCGCACAGCCAGGCTCGCTCCTTTACGTCACATCCGAGGTTACTTTCATGTCACAGGCAGAGACAAGTGGCAGCAACCAAGACTCCGTGACCCACAATGCCCGGGTTATTTACTATCTGGTTCTCTGCAGAAAAAGCACGTGGACCCCTGACCTAAAGGAATGCGTGGTCTCTCGGCTGCAGTGGGCCGATCCCGCCCCGGCCTCGCCCTGTGCAGCGCCCCTCCGGCTAGCACCCTGGACGGGAAGCACTCACAGCACCTCCCGGTGGCCTTGGGGGCCATGGGAAAGTGGGGGCGGTGCTGGCGGAACATGCTATCAGTATTGCGGGCTGCCCAGAGGCGGGGCTTTTGTCACACACACTGATCAACCTGGCAAGCCACTCCTCCGTTCCGCTCCACGAACGGCCCTCCATCTGGAGTGTGAGGCGATTCTGCTACTGACTGACTAGCAGGTGGTGTCAGAATATGTAAGGGGTCCACCAGGCGGAGGCGCGGCACGGCGCTTTACTGCTTCCCAGAAATCCGAGTGAGCAGATTCAACCCAAGGTCGAGTCTCGCGAACTCAGGGTGACTCGGGGCTGCCTTTCCAGGCAGCGGCCTGGCCTGGCCTGCCCGTGCCCTCAGGAGGCAGGCCACCAAGCCCAGGCGGACAGACCAGCACTGGCACCTAGACCAGATCTCAGTGGTGCAGAAGGAAGCGCACATCTACGAACCCCTCCGTGAGTGAAGCCTCTAGCTGGACAGGCGCAGGCGCCACCTCTGGACAAGAGGGGCGGGGAGCGCGCGTAGCTAGCCGGCACCGTCTTCACAGAATTCCCTAGTGATGGCTGTCACCATGCCCTGATTCTACCCTCCGACTGGCCGTGGTCTCGGCTGGGGATGGTGCTCAGAGCCGTTTCTATGGACAACTCACACGTCCAGAGCGGCTTCTTTTCACCTGTGACCAACCTGCCCGTGAGGATGGTGAGCACCCCGGCTCGGCCTTCCCGAGGGCAGAATGAGGTTCACAGTGGTCACTGGTTCTGGCCGTGCTGGCCTTCTGGGCCCCGGGGAGTCAGACAGATGGTACTCGAGCAGGCACAGCCCTCTCAGGGACACTCCGGACGCTGGCTGGCAGAGGCTGATAAAGGTGATCCGTGTGACACCCCGAATAAGGGCCTGGCAAACTAGACGCAGCCCGCTAGTCACATCCGGCCTGGTGTCTAGTTCACAGGACGGACGCTCGCTACGTGTCACTGCCCCTGGCTGCCTTTGCACCAGGAGGGCAGAGCTGAGTAGCTGCTACAGACCACATGGCCACAGGCCTGGGGTGTTTACTGCCTGGCCTTCTGTACGAAGCCTGTGGACCCCTGTCAGAGACAAAGAGAATGGTCAGCGCATGGGGTAGACCAGGACACCCAAGGCTGGCAGGATTCCCCTGCGTCTGGGGCGTTTCTTGAGACTTGGGGACCAACATGGACTTCTGGCTCAGGTGGCTGGTCAGTGGCGAGGTGGCTGAGGGGAGGAGCACGGTGCGTTCTGGAGGAGCAGGTAGCCCAAGAGGAGTTTGGTTCAGGACGTCTTCAGTTTAAAGAGTCCCTGAAACCTGCAGCGTAGGTGCCTGCCAAGCGAGGAGGCGGAGGGGGCTCAGCCTCCTCGTCTGTTCTACCGACTTCATCGCTTCAGCCACGGAGTTACCACAGTCTGGGGCAAGATGCACACATGACCTCGTCGGCCCAGACCACAGGACACAAAAGGGGCCTTGGCACAGGGTCGGCAGACAGCTGTTGTGGGCAAAGGAGAGCAAAGGGGAGCAGGTTCAGGGACAAAATTTCCATCAAGGGAGGTGACACTGAGTAACAACTATGACATCTGCCCCTGATAAGTGGCCAAGCTATGTGGAACACAAGATCCTGGAGACTTAAAGATGATATCTGTTAGCTAAGGTGAGTCCGTCAGAGCCACGTAAGCAGTGTGGCCTGCAGCAGACTCGGGAGCACCCCAAGGTCAAGGAGGTTCCTTTGGGAAGCAGCACTTCCGTGGCCTCAGGCTCTGAGGAATGGGCAGGAATCACGGTGACCTGCAGAGCTGTCCATCTCCGTGATCTCCCACGAAGAGGGGGCAAGCATCCTCTGAGCTCTCTTCATGTGCTTTGAAAAAAGTGGCACCTGGAACCAAAGCTAAGAGAAGACTGGTGGGTGAGGGGTCTTTGCAAAGGCTCCTCACATTACTCCGAACCACAGCCAGGATGGAGACCCACCAGGGCACAAGCTAGCTGTTTTCACATTGGTCTCTCCAGCAAAACAGAAGAGTTACTCGAGACATGGGAATCCCAAAGACCCAGTTTTCAGCGAGAAGAGCTTACCTGGAATGGGGACGTTCTTCTTTCATCCTGTGACAATTTAACTTAGTGAAAGAGAAATATGTGGAGAAGTCATGAAGCAGTGGTCACCACGAGGTGATGCCCTTCCGGGGAGCGTAAGCCCCTTGAGGGAGCAGGAAGGCCAGAGAGAGAGAGAGAGAGTTCTCAATTCCCCTTTGAACAACAAAGGTGCCCTATGACACGGTACCATGGTGATGTCGGACGGCAGGAAGGATGAGCCCCAGGGTCAGCGTGTCGGGTGGCTGGCACCTCTTCCGGTGCTCTGCTTGGCCTTGGGACGGTTGAGGAGTTGCTCTTTCCTCGTCGCCTAGTGCAGCCCGGGGGTGAGCTGGTTCTGAAGGGCACTGCTGCTGCTTGACACCTCCAACCAGAGCGTGACCTGGGTGGCGCTGGCAGGGACTCTGGGAAGCACCGACTCCTGCAGGTGCTCCAAGTTCAGCAGGACACGTGGAACCTGGCCTTGGCACTCTCCCTCCCTCCCAATCGCCCCAAGTCTTGAACTCTAAAATCATCAGCATCATCTGAAAAAAATCGATTCTGGAGCCACAGAACTGTTCCGCCTAACTTTCTGTGGCCCTGAGGGTCCAAGAACCAAGTCTGAACTTTCTCCCTCCAAGGGAAGGGTCACCAAGCACCCACACCAGGTCCTGGCAGCCTGCTGCTGGAGGACACGGGCAATGTTAGCGGAGCCTCTCCTCTTCAGAGACGGGATCTGTGCGGGAAGCTGGGCCGCGCGACTTTGAAATGTAGCAAGTTGAAGAAGGGCCAGAAAGGTGGACTTTAAAAGCCAGTTATGATGTGCACAGGACAGGACGTCCAAGTGATGTTACTAGGAGGAGCCGGGTGCGTGAATGGAACAGGACGAGTGCTCACCCAGGAGAGGGCCTGCCACGTGTTAGAGGCCACCATGTCTCAGCTGGCCCGGGCGGCCTTGGGGTTGGGCGTGCTGACCTCCATTTCCAGACGAGGAGTCCAAGACATGAGGAACCGTGGGGCTCCTTGGGTCCCCGCTGCCTTGGGCCTGGACGTCTGCTTTCTCATCTGCACCAGGAGGACGGTGTCTAACCCCTCCCGACCACCTCTCTCCCCGTGCACGACTATCACTGACTTGGAGTTGATCTGTTCCTGGTCGGCTGCCCACACTGGACTGTACAACTGTTTACATTCACCTCGGAACCTCCAGTAAGACCAAGTGCCGGGCGTGTAACTGCTCCGGCTGCCGCCAAAGGCATGAGCGGGGGACAATCACCACGAACGCAAACACCACACCTGAAAGCAAACACCAAGAGGCTTACCTCAGAAACCAACCCCAACACCCTGGAAAACAAGCTGTACAGAACCCGTCCACACTGCCAGCCACCTCCCCTACTGCTGCGCACTCTAGGAAGTAAACGGACACCACAGAACAGAGCTGCTACTCGTCCAAAAAGAGCAGACCAGGAATGACAAAGTCCTCAGAGAGGAGAGGTGAAATTAGCTCCCGACTGAAAAGCCACAATCTCGAAACAATCAGAATCTCACAGCAAAATCCTGCTGGGAGTTCTTCAAAAAAATACTATCTTTTTCATATTTCCCCCCTTTAAAAGTAAGTTTTAAAAGCCCCCACTTAGTATTTTTTTTTTTGGTACTGGGGATTGAACTCAGGGGCACTCGACCACTGAGCCACATCCCCAGCCCTATTTTGTGTTTTCTGTAGAGACAGGGTCTCACTGAGTTGCTTAGCGCCTCGCCGTTGCTGAGGCTGGCTTTGAACTCGCGATCCTCCTGCCTCAGCCTCCCTAAGTGCTGGGATTACAGGCTTGCGTCACCAGGCCAGGCTCCCTGCTTAGTTTAATGCTTGGCTTTTAGAGACAGAACATTATTTCAAAAACCAAAAGTAACAATGTACTGTGGCACGAGTGCCTTTCAAGGAAAAGTCTGATGAAAACATAGAACCCATTTGTTCTCCTTTATTTTTCCCAGAGTGGGAGCACAGCACGGCACAGTTCTAGAAAAACCCACGAGTGGGCTGCAGTGTTCTGCACTGGCCGTGGCACCAGGGAAACAATCACGCAAGCACACAAGTGGCATTTTGTGATCAAATTTATTTATTGTTTAAATTTCATTTACTTTGTTTTACTGTAATTTACACAAGAGACTGCCAAGTAAACTAGGTATTTTACATTCACCACACATTCCCTCAAATCTCCACAGTCGTTAGAAAAACATTGAAATCCATGCGCTGGGCTCTCATTTCCACGTGTGCCCAAGCTCCCAATGAGACTCCGATGCCAGCAAGAGGCGGCCACCAGCAGGAGAGGGCGGGGCGCTACTCTGCAGGCAGCAGCCACCTGCCCCCACCCTACAACAGTGCCCGGAGGGTCTGTATCCTGAGTACACAGGGGCGTGTGAACCGCGGGGTGTGCTGCTGAGGACAACAGGTCTCTGAGGCGGCAGTGATCACCAACCCCATCCCACGGACTTACTGCCAGCACTCCAGGGGGGACACAGGACACGTGGGAAAGCTCACAGCAAGGAGGGCAGGACTGTCAGCAAATCGATGACTCATGTGATTTGACTGGAGGGGCTGGTGTGTGTTAGGAGGCAGGGGTTAAAGACGACAGTGGTGGCCTGAAGGCCTCCACATGCCACTCCACTCAAGCTTCTAGGACTGACAGGAGAAAGACTGCATTCAGAAGAGAAAGCTGATGAAGACCCTACCTAGCCACTGTTTCTTAAAAAAAAAAAAAAAAAAGGTGAAAAGGTGGCAGTGACGTCTAACCAGCACGTTCCTGATGCCTATTCAGGGAACGTCACTGGATGTCCTACTTGAGAGCAGATCCAGAAGTCGGGGCCACCAGCCCCAGGGCCTCCTGACCGTGTGCAGGGAGCCCGAGCCACACAGCACCGTCCGAACTCACAGTGCCCGCCCCCCGCACTGCGACACAACAGACGGTCACCACTGCCGCCCCAGCTGTGAGGCCTCTGGCCGGTCTGTGCGGTTTCCACACCAACGGCAGAAAACAGCCACTTCAGAAACGAGACTCCGCGGAAGCGATGACTTCCAGCTTTTTATGCAGCCCACGACCCGTTAAGACTGATTTCTTTATCGATTTGTTTACCTAACAAGAGCCTGAAAATTTTCTAGTGTTTATTATAAATCACAAACCGTCATCTCCATTTTTCTAGGTTTGATGTAGAAAAATATTTGAAATTTAAAATACAAAACTCCAATAAAAACCAGAAAAAATTTTTTAAAAGGATTTTCCCTTCAAACTAGTAAAAACTGGCCTGTAACTTTACTCCGTATTTAATAGATATCATCGAATTTGGCTGGAAGATAATGACCATCCAGAAATAAATAGGTATAAATACATTGTTTATATTCCAGATTCTTGGGAGTACCAAAAAGTTTTAAAGGAATCTTTCTGTGGGAGTCTGTTGCTTATAGGACTAAAATAAAAATTTATAAGAGACTGATTTAAAAGAACAGAAAAATAACAAAAGGCTATATATATTGGTCCACAGCTTGACATTTATGAAACATACCAGCTAGTATCACATCGCAGTCAATTTGTCCATTAATGGTTTTACTCTGATAATTTTTAAAATCTGTTCCAGGTATATATATTGAAAATATTTTCTTTTGCATTCTTGCTGAAGATAGGTACAGTACTTTGGAGAAATTGTACTAATCCCTTCAGTATGTTTGTATGTACATATATACACACGTGTGTGCATCTGGATCTGCAGCTCTACATGCGTTCTATATACAGCTACAGACACACACACAAAGACACACGTGGCTGGGAACCTGTGCGTGTGTGTATGTCACAAGCACACGGCGGAAACTTCAACACTGCAAGATACTGGTCAGATGCGTCTTCACTCGTCACTGGCTGCACTTGTTCCCCTCACTTGACCTTGATTACGTAACTGCAAGAAAAGCGGAAGACAGTGAAAACACGTTACCACGCAGACACAGAAGATGCAAGGCAGCAGCCTGTCCCACACCTTCTCCAGAAAACATCTGTCAATGTGGCAAAACTTTTGGCAGAAAATTTATCCCAACTACTGCACCTTAAAATTTTAATCTGTTCAAATAGATTCTGGTCTTACTAATGGCGTAACGTTTTGTTTCATCAGATGGAAAATTAAATTAGAAGTAAAATAAATCACAGAAGCTTAGCAGAACTTAATAACATAACAATAACTCAAGAAAAACTTTTAAAAATGAACACTATAAAAGGAGAGAGGCTTTTGAGGACCGTAGGAGAGTTGCTCCATTCTTACTGGGTAAAATTCCCCTTTTCATGGCTGGGTACCCCAGTCACCCTCCGTTCAGCCACTAGGAGCAGCAGCTCACTAAGGGGGGAAGCAAAGTGCCGGCTGGAGAGGGGAGCCCCGTGGCCCACCCCAGTGGACACTGAGGCTCGCTGTTCACACTGGGCAGGGTGCTGTCTGTTTCTGTTCCCACACTCATTTCAATATGTGGTTAGGTTGTGATATTTATTCTTATTCCCCTTTCAGGACAACCTGTTACCTGGGCATATGAGCTTGTGGTAGATAAATAAGATCATGGCAATCCTTTATGCTACAGTTAAAACCAAAGTGCATTTACACAGAGTAAAGCTAACTGCAGAGGTGACTGAAGGTCAACCACGGAGGGACGCTCTGTGATGCACAGAAACAAATCTTGCCTGAGTTTTTAAAGTGAATCACAGAGGTTGGCCCTTATGGTGTAGGGTGAGGGGCTCTGTGTGACTGGAAACACGTACGCATTTCCTTACTAACCCCACATGGCTCTACTGAAGCAGGCCAGTTACCTGGCTACGGGACACCAGCCAGCTTCCAAGACGATGCCCATGATAAGCAAGGGCACGGGCAGATGGCCTCTGGCCTGGCACTAGGGGCGCCCCATGCTACACTTGAGCCACTCCATAGATACGAGTGTCACAGGAGAGCAACTCAGGCAGGCACCGTCGATTTCTAAAATATCTATCTTCTAAATTTTAAAAATAAAGCCACATTTAACACTTAGAGCCTCTGTGCTCACCAACTCCCCCTTAGCAAACAGGTACAGGTTTTAAACATTCTTTTTATCCAGGTCTTCACTTACACAGTTTGACATTGTCTCTGACCCTACAGGGGACTCATCTAGACATCAGCAGCCGACGTGCCTCGGACGGTACCCTTCTTACGCATCTAAACGTAAAATAAAATCATGAGCTGCTAAAATCAGACTCTAAGTAGGGGTTAGTAAGCAAGGGGAGGAGGAGGACCTAGATGAGCTGGTGAAGTGGAGGCCACCTAACTGTTGATGGCCACAGCTACCTAAGAGTGAAGTGCTGAGGCCCCTCCCATATTCCTGGCCTAAAGACACTCTTCCAAGAGGCTTTCCTTTCTAGCTACGGGATTTTCTATCTAAGAAATAAAGGCCTACAGGCTGAGAGGAAATGATTAAACACACCCATGGGTAAATACAGGGTGACAAACTCCCCCAAGGTGTGATTTCTACTTTCCTAGTCCTTAGACCAGACAGAAGCCACCGAGGGTGAGGAGCACCTCTGTTGCCTCTGAGACCAGGACTCTCTGAGTTCTTTAAAGGAAAGTTCCTGAAAGGAGGGAGAATAAAAGCAGCAGGCAAGCACAGAGATAACAGATGGCAAGGCAGCAGGGACAGAAGGATCAAGAGAAAGCCCAGGACTGACAGCAGCCTGCAGACAGACAGGCCTCAATGAGAAAACCAAGAAATGAACACGATACACACAAGTTTACAGTTCAACACACACAGCCACCCTCACCCCAGAGGCCACACCTGCCCCTGGAAGCCCTTCGGGCCCTGAGCTTACTCCAGCCACTCTGTGAGTGCAAGTGGGGTGCTGCCCGGTCCCACCAGCTGCCAGGCCTTCTCTACCTGACCAAACCCCAGTGAGAAAAAGCAAGCAGACTCTGAAATACCGGTGAGAAAGAGCGCTACAAAGCACCAGGTGCCAGGAAGCAGGACCTGAGGGCCAGGGCCAGGGCCCGGGTGCTAAAAAGCACTCTAAATCACAGGCCCCCCGGGAACGTGCGGCCCAACTGAGGAGGATGAGGACCAACTCTCGGGACTCTGAGCAGCAGCAATGGCACGAGGGACACGCACTCCTTGACTCAGAGCAAAATAACTGAGGACCCGATGTCAAGCGGATCAACTGTGCAGGGATTCGGGTCAGCCTGGCCATGGGGGCACGAGAAGGCAGGCGCTCCTCAGCTGGGGCTCTGCCTGCTGTCTCCCCACACCTTCTGGAGCACTGTTTCCAACCCACAAGTAATGGACTTGCAGGGAGCAGCAGCTGAGCCTGCAGGGCCACTGCCGCAGGTGGGAACCAGTCACCAGTTCCACATCAGGGAGTCCCACCCACCGTAGGTTCAGGTCACCAGGAGACTGAGCTTGCACAGGCAGTGAGGGTGGAGAAGAGGAGGTCTGGGCCAAGTTCTGTCCAAGAACTCGCCCAAGGATTCGGTGGCCTGCTCTCCTGCACGTGAGACAACCCTTCAGCTTGTGAAAATGCACACCATCAGCTGCAGCCTGGGGCAGGTAGAAGGAGCAACCCCAGGCGAGGCAAAACCGGGTGGGGTGGCGATAGGTGCTTCTCAGGAACAGAGAAGGGCACCTCACTGTTGAGAACCTGGACACATAAGTGGGCAAGAGGCAGGGAAAGGAAGGACGGATGCTCAAGACCTGCTCCAGCCTGATTAACACCCATGGCCGCACAGGGCCAAGGGCTGGGGGAGCGCCCTTGACTTCGCCACCCTACTACCGGACTCTAAGGGTCCAGGACTCGGAGTCCTACCATTCAGAATGAGAAACTGGGGCCAAACAGGTGCTTAGCAACCTGGTCTAGCAACCAAACTCAAATTGTGATATGGTCTCTATGGGAAAATATGTTCCAAATTTCAAACAATCCACCTAAAAAAACTTGGAGCAAAATCCATTCATAAGTTGGAGTCTGCCTATAGTTTACTTTATGTGTAAGATAAGGTTGAAACATTTTATTGTCTTATAAAGAAAATATGTCCTAGTCCTCTCAGAAGGTTTGTATAAAGCTAATTAGAAGCAGATCCGCTGTAATCACCAAAAGTAAGCAATTTTAAAAACAGATTCTTTACAAAGAACCTGACATGCTGTCACTCTCCCCTGTCTAAAGGAGGCACCCACCTCACACAAGGGCGTTTGTCAAACAAGCGCACCTGCGGGCTTCCAGAGCTGGGCCTGCTGGCAAGACTCGAGGTGACCCCATGGAAACCGCCAGCAGGCCTTGGACATTCCTTGGGTTCGTTTTCCCTCCAGGGCCTCACTGCCAACTGCAGACAAGCGCGGCCCAGGGCAAAACCAAAACCAGACACACGCCGGAGGAAGCAGGGAAGACTCCACCCTGGGAGGAAAGAGACACCCACTGGCCACGGACTGGGCTGCTGGTGGCAGGGGGAGGAGCAGGGGTACTCAACACTGATACAGCAGGCCCACCTCCTGCCAGGGGTCACCCGAATCTGCCCCAAACTTAAAAGAAGCAAGCACTCACTACTGGGGGGGAGGGGCCCTTTTCTAGATCAGTGACACACTAGCCTTACCTTGTCCACAGAAGAGGGAACAGGGACTTATTGCACTGACACTTATGATCTGTGTGACAGAATCCCAGCCAAAGGCCCTGCTTCTCACCAAGGGACTCTAAGAGGGCTGTGGGCCCTGTGCCAAGTCCTAGTTCCCTCTTCTGCTAGAGATCTAAGGCTGAGAGAGAGTACAAGGCCACCAGGCAGGTTACAGGTGACAAACTCTAGATCCAGAAGCTGTAGGCCACCTTCAGGAAAGATGCTCAACAACAGAGAGGTCAGAACACAGAGGGTGTTAGTGTCCAAGAAACTCCACCCTGACGAAGACAGAGCGGGGCACAGCCTCAGTGACCCTCCCCCAACCCTAGGCCTGCCCTTGCTGCTTGTGGACAGTCTCAGAAAGGGGGGCGGAGGGTCCGTAGAAGGCGCCTTACTGTTTCTAGTTCTTTCTGAGTCTCGTCCTCCATTCTCCTGATGTCTTCCATCGTCAGGTCAATCCACTTGTCAATCCAACAAAAAAGCTGACGATGAAAGTTTGTAAATATTCTTTTTTCTTGCTTTTAAAACAAAGAAGAAAAGTAGCATAAGATGGCAAAACCCTGAGATTAATGACACATTAACATTCCACGTCCCAATTAACCCATGAAATTCACATATTTACTTGGTTTGAAACGACCATTCTATGACGTTTAGTGGAAATCTGAAGTCCATCCTATTACCATTTTGTACGGCAAAATAAAGAGAAAAATCTGTCTGCGAAATGGGAAATAATCTCCCGTGGCAAAGGGGTAATGATCTAGGAGAAACTTACAACAAAAAAAATGTGGTGTGCACACCTGATCCAACACCCCCCTGCTGGACCGGATCTATTTTTACCTTTTCCTAAATGTCAGTGAACAAAGGCCGATGAGATTTTTTTCTGCTATAAAACTACATATTGTCATTGTCCACGTCTGCATTTCAAGGGACACTGTGAGGTGGAACAGAAAAAAATGCACTGCGAGAAGAGAGTTAAAGATGGGATGTCTTTGTTGAATTAAAGATAAAGACGTTTTATTAAATAAGAGTTATCCCACGCACCACTGATTTCCTATGCTGTTACTGCCACTACATACGTAGGGGTGTGTGCGTGTGCTGTCCATGTACAGCCTTGTATACAAATGATGGTTTTAATTACTGAATTACTTAAGTTGTACTCAATGTCCTCAAGAAGAGAGAAGCGCATGACACAGTGAGTACTTCTGGACAACCCTCAGTTTTTTTAACGTTTGTCCTTGAACTGACTTTATCAATTACACTGTGACTTCCACTTATCGGAACTGGCCTGCTGATCCAGTCCTATGGCCCACAAGGAAGGAAGCCAGTATTTACGCAGAGCCAGCCGTGGGCCAAGTGTCAGCTGGCCCAGGATGACCAGGGCTCCTGGCAGGGTGGAATCCCCATCCTGCAGCCCCAGTGAACAGACACAGCTGTGGGAATCAGAAATATAATGGGGGCTTCTGTTTAATAATGAAATGAATATTCATACTACAGAAAGAGTAAAGACCAAGGACACTTTCCACATTCCTGTGGATTTCTAATCACGTGTATTTTGTCATTCGTTTGTTTACGGATTGAGGACTGAACCAGGGTGGTGCATGAGTACCCACAATGGGTACCAGGTAACCGCAGTTCATCCGTCTTCACAGACCTTAATTACCTATAGGTTGCTTTTCCTTTAGTGATAAAGATGAAAAACAAAAAGCCAGTTAGGATCGGGGTCCTCAGATCATGTAAAATTAATTCAGAGTGTACCTCTTCTCAGTGAAGACCTCTAAGGAGCCCCCATGAAGGCACAGCTATGTGTGTCACAGAGAAGGGGTGGGGCAGCGGAACCCTCAGGAGGCAAGGCCTACCCCCTCACTCCATCCAGAGTCGAGATCCCTTGAGGACACACAGCGTGTGGCAGTGCTGGGTATGCCAGCAGGAAAGCCTTCCGAACAAAACCACTATGCACTTCCCCAAGGAAAGTCCCTTAAAGCCTCTGGCACCTGTCTTGGTGGTTTCTAAGGATCAAAGGGACAGAAACTGCACAAATAATTTTCATCTCACACTGGAGGGAGAAAAAAGTGGTAACAGAGAAAATCTCCCTCCAAGAGTATCTCAAGTCTGAACCCGACTCTGAAGGGCCATGTTCTCAGTAGATGTTACCTTCTGAATGAAGTTCTCTACTTTGCTCTGCAAGCCCCACCATTTGAACTTGATGGTCACCAGCTTGTAGGCACACATCCGAGCGCGGTCGGGGTTGTCTGCCAGCTCCTTCTGATGAGGGAGATTGAAAAGGAGAAACTGTTAAAATCAACTGTTGTGTAACATCATTGCAGACGTATGTGAAGAAAACCAGTCTTGAGTGTTTAATTCAGACATTTGGAAATTCAGAATCATTTCTGAAGTGGCAGTAGCAACGCCCCTGCTGCGGACACTCCTCCCACAGACAGAGATTACCGACCTCCAAGATTCAGCAGGCAGGCGGCTTGGCCTCAGAGTCCACTCTCTAGATTTCTTATTAAATACCAAGCTCTACTTGCATCGTATCGAAGGCGAGCTTTTACTACATATAGACAGATCTTCCTCACACCAGTACCACACCCCGCTGTGGAAGTGGTGAGTCACAATAAAAAATGACAAGGACCTCCAGGTGTCTCTGCATATCTGAACGCTGGCGGGTAGGATGGCACTGCTGAGGACCAGCACAGGCGATCTAAAACTAGCGAGTGCAGGAAGGCAAGTCCCAAACGTACGGACTTTAATTTCCACAAATGATCACACTTTCTGGTTGAAGTGGTGCCTGGGGAATGGAACCACATCTTGCTCTGGTAAACAGAAGTGCGAGGAAAAGGGCCAAAGAGAGGTGGGGGATTATCTGGATTAAAAGGGTCAAAATACAACATCTGCAATGTGTTTTCAGATGACAAGAAGCAATTAGCAGCTGAAGCTACAGACGTCACCCTATGTTCAGAGTATAAAAATTTATTCTTAATTTGTAGGTTTCACCAAAAAATGATTTAAATATGTATTTGTGTGGAAAGGGGAAAGGAGGAAAGAAGAGGAAACAAGCACTGCCAACCACCGAGCGCAGCCATGCTCACTGTTCTCTCAGTTTTCTGGACAGTTTTGAATTGTTCACTAAAGTCACCGTCGGGGGTGGCAACTTCGGCCTTAGTGAGATCAGGGAGTGACCAGCTACGTTTTCAGGAGGGGGCGTGCTTCCACTTAGCAGGCATGTGTGCGGGACACCCACAGTCCTGAGCAGGCCCAGCGGAGGCTGAGGCCGGGACCGGCCGTTCCTGCCCTCAGAGCCCACGGCTAGCGGGGAAGGCACGCCTGAGGGAAGACAAGACTGCAGGGAGGGTCTGGGAAAGGACAATTCCCTAAGCCTAATCCCCAAAGCTGGTGGCTCCTAAGACGATATTTCAACAACAAAAGCCTCCAAAATGTCACACTGTGAGGATTAAATCAGGCAGCCCTGTTCCACACTTGGTGGCCTTGGGCTTCACACACATTAGTCCCCCTCTCCTCACCTGCTGTAGCCTCAGGTATCTATTTTATTTATTTTTATGTGGTGCTGAGGACGGAACCCAGGGCTTACCCATGCCAGACGAGCGCTCCACCACTGACCACAGCCCTGGCACTTCATCTAGGACTTCAGCCCTCACGACTGACCAAATGCTTCCCCATGAGAGTGCAACAGTCCATGTCACCACCCTGCAGGGACCTCCTGCAAGAACTAAGTCACCAAGCCCAGGTGGAGGCGGTCTTGCCCCAGGGCTTTCTTCCCAGCGCCAGGCGGCACTCAAGGCCCACAACACCAGTGCCAGCCACACCAACTGCCCTGGCTGAGTCTTCTCATGTACGCCGCTGTCAATAAACTGAGTGCGAGCAGAGATCCTGTCCACCCAGACACACATTCAGAAAATGGTAGATTCCTAGGTCTTATTCAAAGACCTCAAGGCTATTTTTATTTATGTGACCACAGAACCACATCAAATTTTCCCCAAACGAGGATGTCCCAGTATTTATTTTATTTATTTTTGGCACCTGGGATTGAACCAAGGGGAGCTTAACCACTGAGCCACATCCCCAGCCCTTTTTTTAAATTTTTTTTTTTTAGTTGTAGATGAACACAATATCTTTTTATTTTATTTATTTTTATGTGGTGCTGAGGATCGAACCCAGTTCCTCATGCATGCAAGGCAAGCTCTCTACCACTGAGCCATAATCCCAGCCCCCCAGCCCTTTTTTTTTAAATGTTTTATTTTGAGACAGGGTCTCGCTGAGCTGCTTAGGTCCTTGCTAAGTTGCTGAGGCTGGCTTTGAACTCATGATCCTCCTGCCTCATCCTCCCAAGCTGCTGGGATTGCAGGTGTGCACCACCATGCCCAGCTGATGTCCCAGTTTTAGGTGAATCTAGGGATTTTGCTCCACAAAAAAATTCTAGCTTATTATTAGTGGGACTACAAGTTCTGTGGAGTCCTGCATGACTGACACTTTCCTCAAGATTATCTGTTCTAACATAACATTTCACCTTCTGATGCTCCCCCCCCCCCCTTTTTTGAGATGGGTCTTGTTGCTACGTTGCCTAGGCTGGCCTTGAAGTCGTGATCCTCCTGCTTTGCAAGCAGCTGGGATGCAGGTGCCCATCCCTGTGCCCAGCTCCATCTTCTGAGCATATACCCCGGTACTGGGGTTGAATCAAGGAGGTAACATTTAAATAAAACATTACAGCACACCATCCTTTCATAGGTGAGTTTCATGTGAACAGAGCGAGCTGGCTGGCCTACCTCCGTTATTCCATGAACTCCCCCGTGCCACCAGAATGCCAGTGTGCAACTGAGCACGGGTGTGTACGGGTACAGACATACACAACGAATAAGTTTAACTCAACCAGTATGAAGCGGGCGCCATTTACACTTCAACCTGTGCTAGGTGCTGTCAGGGACCCAAAATTGGCTTACGGAAAAGACCACAATTACGTATACACATAACAAACACCACACCCCACCACTGTCCTTGATGTCAGTCATCTCCTTCAGAAGGGACACCCTCCTGTTGTGGTTATCGTGGCCCTGGCTAAAAAATCACATACTGGCATCTCTCCCTCTGTTCTTCTTGGTACTGGGGATTACACCTAGGAGCACGCTGCCACTGAGCTACATTCCTTGTCCTTTTGTTTATTTTTTTAAATTTTCAGACAGGGTCTTGCTAAGTTGCTGAGGCTGGCCTCAAACTTTTGGTTTTCTTGCCTCAGTTGCTGGAATTACAGGAGCGCACCACCATGCCCAGGCCAGCTCTCTCCTTGACCTGCAAGTCCCTGGCACTAAGTTGGGTCCAGTGTGTGGAAATGGTCAACAAGCCTCCCATAAGCCATTGCTGGCTCCGGAGGGCTCAGCTTTGTAGAAACAAGGACAGTCTGTCAGAGATCTTCTTTCAGTAAGCAATGAACCAATGCTGAGGAACTTTCCAATCCACGCAACAGGACTTGGGTACACGTAGAATATGGAACTTGAACTGTGAAACACACCTACTGAACAGCAGTGCCGTCCTAGGAGCTCCATCACGCACACTACCTTCCCGTGTGATGTGGCAAGACCCTTAACCTCTCCGGCCCTCACTCCTCTGTGAGGAGCAGGCAGGGCAGCTAGACCTAGCAGATCTCTTCATTTTCCACAGAGGCGAAACTGAAAGCATGGGTGAGTGAACTTGGCTCCTTAAGAGTCAGGGCTGACCCAGGACTGCAGGTGATAAACACAGCCATGTCCTTTACATTCAAAGGCGTGTTCTAAAACTTGTTGTAATTTTCTTTTTACTCTGTAATCTGTCTTAATCCGCCCACCTTCCCAGGCTGGATTTCCTTTTTGGCTGACATCGCTCCCTCTTGCTGATTGACCCAAAGATACCTTCCAGATAGAACACCCAAAGGTCCTTTAACTACGGGCAGGGAAAGCTCCTGAAACCCCCAAGCACTAGACAGTGCTTGCCACGAAACCTTGGGTGTTCCTGGTGGAATACCAACTTTTCAGAATTCTCCCCTAATTTTGTAAAAACAGAGGAGGAAGAATGGTTCTAATTAAGAGTAAGCAAAGCGTTGTACAAACATGCCTCTACTCAACTCGGGTTCCGAGCACGGAGCACGCACGTGACTCCCACAACCAGCCAGGTTTGTTAGTCTCATGCTTCTATCAGCTCTGGGCAAGATGCTCAAATCCATTAAGTTAATACTGGCAATTTATAAAATAATACTGGTCTTTAAAGCTCATTTTAAAAACTAAGTAATGAAACCAAAAAGAAGCAGTTCTCTATCTCCCCACATCTAAGATGTACATTCATTCTCAATCTGCTTTTTGTTTTCTGTCCATTTTAACAAGTAATTGCTAAAAAAACAAAACAAAGCAAATATTTCAGGGAAGAATATGTCAACCAACTCAAGAACTAATGGATACAAAGCCTGCTGCCTTAATTTTTGTTCTCTTTATCACAGTATCGGTACCTCGAGTAGGAGGCACAGAAAGTAACTTCCAGAACCATGATGCCAACAGCCCCAGGAGGCGGCTGCATGTGTCCTCCTCACGTGTCTTAGTATACACGTGTTATTCAAGGTGTCACCCAATCCTGAACTGTGATTTATAGGAGTCATCTCTTAATCTGAGCTATGGGCTTTGAAGTCCTGATTAAATTAAGGATAGGGCTTTAAAACCCTCCATACTATATGACGAAATAGAAAACTGTGAAACTGCCCGAACTCTGTAAGCAAAGCCCAGAAGACACCTTTTGGTCCCATCTTTTGGGGATGAAATCTGATACTATGTAATAAAAAGAAAGTTGTTTATATCCTACCACAGACCCTTTAATCTGGTAATTTCACTTTCAAAAACGTACCCTATTTATCAGGTAAGGAAACAGCAACATCCCAGATTTATTTGTAACAGCAAAACCCCTATACTTATTAATTATTAACCTCAACACCCACTAAAAAAGCGGTGAAATCCTTCACAGGCCTTCTAAACAATGGGCTATTATGCACAGAGCCATTAAAGGCCATCTTTCAAGGAACTGCCAACATGGGGGGCGGGGGAGGAAACTACCAATATAAATAAGGCAAAATAAGGTATCTATATATGGTATGAACGTTTGTAACAAAATAAACTACAGGAAATATACCAACAGTAATAATTAAATGATGAAAATAACTGATTTTTATTTTCTTTTGAGTACAATTTCTTATTTTCAAAACTCATATTTTATCATGGGGAGGAAACTGTTTTAAAAAATGGGCTCTAAAACATGTGTTGGCACATGGCCACATATTTCAGGACAAAGATTTACTTTCCCCTAAGTTATCTGGCTACTATTTTAAATCTTAGTTCTTCTTTAACTATAAACAATCTAAATGTTTTTCTGCCTTTTTTTTATGTTCAATAAATCAAAGTTACATGAAATGAAACTAAATGCTGAATTAAGATCGCTAACAGAGAAATCTTAGTTCAGTCCATATAATTTTTGCTAAAAGCAGCCACAAGGTGTATACGCAGAGTGAAACACGGCCAGCTCCTCAGGGCCATCAGAAACATTCTTTTGAAGAAACACGTAACTTTTACAGTGTGACAAATCTCATAGGGGGAAATGTTTGGGATCCCACAGGACCCAAAGTAGTTGTGGCATGTGTACCCAGCCCCCCAGAGGCTCAGTCAGGGGTTGGAAGAAGCTTCTTTTTGAGTATTAAACAATACGACCTTTTCTGATTTCTTCTTCTTCACTGCTTAAAAAACAACCCCAAAACAAGTGGGGCCTGGGGTGTGCCTACAGTCCCGGCTACCAAGAAGGCCGAAGCAGGAAGATCTTACTTGCACGCAGACATGTGAGGCTGGCTAGGGCAACAGGGTGAGACACCGCCTCCCGCCCCAGAGTCAAAATGTGAATCAAGATCTTAATTCCAAATCCTGCCCAAACCTCACATTCCCTCATCTAAGGCAATGTAGTTAAAATTAATTCTCCTAATCTAGGAGCAAACACAATTATTTTGCTGACAAATGTATTTTATAGAGATCCAAGCATGAAAATTTCAAAGGAAAAAATTTTTTTTTCCCTTTGGGTACCAGAGGACAATTTTTTTAAAGAAGGTAAAGACTCGCTGGTTACAAAAAGAGCAACCAGAAATTCTATAAGATGGGAGTCATGGGCTAACCAAAGAATCCCAAGTTATGACTCTTTTCTACATAATTTAAATTTCATTGATATTACAATGAAATACGATTGTATTTCAATTTCAAGTGATACAGCAAGCACTAGTTGGTTCTAAAATGTTTCCAAAATCGTATTTAAATAGTTTGTATATTCACTAAATTCCTTACATTTCATCTTACTAACTATAAATAAAGCTCACAAACTCAAATCATGTTTTTAATTTAACGAGGCCTATCAGGTTACCCTAAGGTATGTGGAGGAGGCCCGTGGGGCAGTGAGGGGCTGGAACCACACAGTGCAGCCACACACACAGCACACAACTGGGGCAGCGCACGGCGGCCCACGCTACCCACGACAGCGAGTTTCTTCAATCAGCGACAAAAATACACAAATGTAAAAAGACAAAAAGAAATCAATGGCATTCTGGAAAATAGTTTTCTAAAAACACAGTCCTCTTAGAGTCTCATGAGACTTTACATATACTTTTTCTGCTTAAAAAATATTGGGATAATCATGGATCCGTACTTGGTCCGTTTAACCCATCAGTACATTGCAAAGACACAAGAGCTTCTGTGAGGTTCACACCCCCTTCACATTGTAATGTTTCGATCTCAGGCAATCCGAATGTTCAATTCTGGCAGCTCATTCTGTAATGTTAAATTTCCAACCCAGAGTTCATTAAGAAAGTTAAGAGAGACACATTGCTGGGGCAGGTGCCAGTGTGTGCGTCAGTAAATATCAACATGAGATCACAGAACACGTGTACTGAAATTTCTAGTGAAACCCCAGTTTTCCAACTCAGCCATTCTGTCAACTTTATTTAGATAGTTGTTTATTTTGGCAGCCATCTGGACAGAGCCATGTTGAACAGTTACATTTTTGTAAGCGCATGGCAAATCCAACCCTTGATTAACACGGATCCAGCAAATGTTCACTAAGCACCCACTATGAGCACAGCTCTGTACTGGCCACTGCCACATCTCAAGGTAAGGAAGATGTGAAGCCTTAACGGTCTGACATTCAGGAGGAAGACAAGGAAGGAAAGTCGGACGGCAAGGACAAGCCACCACCTGACACGAGACTCATTAAGTGCCACGAGAAGGTCACCCATGAGACCCTAGTGGGGATCAAAGGCCAGAGAGTCCCATCTGCTTGGGTAAATGGGGCATGTTAAAAAGCAGAAGTAAATGTGACAAAGGTTCAAAAAGTCCAACTAATCATAGGTTAAATTAATTTACAAAAACAGGCAGAATGCAATTCAGACAGAAAAGCTTCAAGCCTGTGAAAGAATAATCAATCACATTTTCCAGGCTCCTCCTCATACTGGGGACGGAACCCAAGGGTGCTCTACCACTGAGCCACACCCCAGCCCTTTCTATTTGTTATTTTGAGATAGGGTCTCACTGAGTTGGTTAGGGCCTCCCTACATTGCAGGGGCTGGCCTTGAACTTGTGATCCTCCTGAGTGGCTAGGCTTTCAGGCGTGTGCCACGGTACCTGGCTTCCACCCTTGATTTTTGTGTGGTTCACATCTACTGTACTTACCAGGAGTAGGACATGTGCTTCCTGTTTGTGTTCATTCATGTGGAAGAGACACAACATATGAGTGAAACAAGTTCACTTTCAAATGAAACTCACGAGAAAAACTTGCGTTCCTGACAGTGTCAGAAAGAAGCTCCGCAAGAGGCCCACAGGGCAGGTCCCTTGTCCGGTATCCATGCCTGAATTCTGTACTCAGCTCCACCTAGGAACAGGGACATTCAGTGGCCAAGGTAAGCTACAAGTAATCATGTCTCTCGGGCACTTGGATTCTTGAAGACATCAAATGGCTTGTTTTGGTGTCCTCTGTGGAAGTTGACATAATTAATACAGTAAAAAGTACTAAATGTATTTTAAAAATTTAACCAAAATAAACCAGTCGCCAAATCTGATACTCAAAAACAAGTATCAAAAAGCAAGTGAAACAAAAAAACCCAGCCATGATTGTAGGTCCAAATTATTACACTTTGTCCAGAATGTGGCCTAACGAGAAACTAATTATGAAGCCTCTCCATGTCACCCACTAAGGGGTTTCATACATAAGATTAGAGAGTGGAAACAGATTTTCAGGTGCCTCCACATGTTTCTTGAATCTCAGACATTCTAGACTAAGACATGAGCACACCATCAGTCTTTCTACTAGGATGGTCACCAGGAGAAGGACACTGCCAAGAGCCACCGGTTTCTGGGGCTCTTTCCTGCCAGCACTATCACAAAAACGACGTCCACAGCTGAGTTTTAACTTTTCCCTCGATGCCCACCCCTGTTCTTTCTCTCCCTAGCCAACAGAATGCTACATTTTCTTTATCTAAGGCCACTGGTGACCAATGCTACCACCACCTTTTCACAGATATAGGGCAGGAAGAGAGAGGAACTTTGGCAACGAGGCAGGAAAACAAACTACCTTCTGTTATCTGTGCCACCAAAATGGCGGCCTTTCCCTGACTGCGGTGGATCCAGAATGGCCACTACTGCTCTTCTAGAAGGCATCTGAAATGTGACTAAGCAGGCAAACGTAAGAAAGACCAAAAGGCCAAGCTCCGGCTGCTGTCGATTTTCCTCAGACTAGTACTAATACAAAGACAAACAGGACACGCCTTTATGATTAAGAAGAGCATACACAGGAAGAGAACGTACCAAGCACCATAACTTCTGGATCAACTTGTTATTTGACCCTATCCCCTCATCCTTCAACATTCAGCGAGACTTCCAACACACGCTGAGCACTGTGAAGGGGCAGGTGCTTTGGCAAAGCCTCCTACAAAGACCTTTAGAGGCCTAATGATTAACTTCTGTACATATGGAGACACAGAAGCTTAAGTCTTCATGAGGTGTCTGGCTTCAATGAAGAAAGAAATGAGGCCATGCCACAGGATAAAGATGACACCATAATCTTCAAAGGTAGTATTTCAATTTGTTAAGATGACAACTCCTCACCCAGATCAGAGGCAGTGAACTGAAAAGCTAAGAGGAATCCACATATAAAACATTTTTGATAAACCATCCAAATAGGTAGTCATGTCAATGTCACAATACGCAAAGCCCCAGAAAGGTAGAGCAGAAACATGTACACGTGTGCACGCACGCGCGCACACACACGTGCGTGCACGGTGCTATAGAGAAGCAAGACGTTCACATCCATCAGCAATGCACAATTTGCCTTGAAGCAAAAACTTTAATCAGGTTATAAATAGCTCTCCTATTACTATGCAGAGTCACTAATCAAGTGTTGAACCCTAAGTAACAAAATATATTTCATGTGCTCAGAATTTTAAAATTTTTTCTTCAGAGGGAAAAATGAATGTAAAACTAAGGTCTGCATCTCTGGGTCTGTAATTTTTAAAAAAACAAAAGCTACTGTATCATATCATAGATTTTTTTTTTTTTAGTGTGTGCTCTTAACAACTGTGGAAAATACAAAAACCTCTCCCTGATTAGGGAAGGCTCTCTCCACGGGACACCCTGCACGCTACGGCTGACCAAGGCCTCACGAGACACAGAAGCACAGGGAAGAGGACGGGTGGACTGGGGAGTGCTTGACATCCCCACATACTCCAATGGGGGAACTGCTGGGTAGCAGACGGGGATCAGGAGGCACCCGTGTCAGATTTACAGCCGTCATGAACCCCAAAAGATGACGAAGGCTGACATTCTCTTTATTTTCAAAGACAAAAGCAAGACAATGACAAGAGATGACGTTTGCTGTGCACTGTCTCTGCGCCGGAACTTGCTCACGACCTCACTCACTTTTTATGATAACCTTCAGAGGTACTCGCTAATATTCCCATTTTTGAGATACGGAAAGTAAGGCTCAGATTAAAGGTTATTTTCCCCCCTTTTAAAACAATTGGTACAACACAGTTTATGTAATGCTGTGACTGGTCACACATCCACACATGCACACAACGTAATGGGACTCATATTCCCTAGCATCCCCCTTACTGTCCCCTCTTCTGTCCTGGTCCCTCTACTCTACTGATCCCCCTTCAGTTTTCAGCACATCCCTCCACCCCACCCCCTTCTTTTCCTCTTTCCTCTCTAGCTTCCACATGAGAGAGAACACATGACCCCTGACTCTGAATTTGGTTTATTTCCCGTAATATAATATTCTCAAGTTCCATCCATATTCCTGCATATGACATAATATCATTTTTCTTTATGGCTGAATAAAACTCCACTGTGGATACATGTACTTTCTTTAACCATTCATCTGCACGTACTGCTACAGAATGACGACTTTAACTATGGGCTAAATACCATGGGGAGGACAGCTGGGTCGCAGCATAGTTCCATCCCTGGTCTTTTGAGCAGCCTCCGCACTGATTTCCATAGTGGTTGCACTAATGTACACCAACAGTGTAAACGCACTCCTTTTTCTCCGCATATTCTCCAGCATTTATTATTATTATTTGTATTCTTGATGGCTGCCACTCTGCCTGGAGTGAGAAGGAATTTCAGTGTGGTTTTGATTTGCATTTCCCTAATTGCTAAATATGTTGAACATGCTTGCAATTTGTATTTAGAGAAGTGTCTATTTAGCTCATTTGCCCACTTATTTGGTTTTTTGTTTTTTTGGTGTTAGTTTCTTGAGTTCTTTATATATTCTAGATATTAATCTGCTGTCAGAAGAGTAGCTAGCAAAGGTTTTCTCTAAGGGTTAGGTTATTTAAGCCCCAACCTGTACAGATTCAGTGTCTTTAATTCATCTCCATTAGTGCTCCTGTCACTTTTCAGATCCCCTGACCACGGGATATGCACCACTGATATAAGAATCATGAACCTCTGACGAACACCAGGCATTCACAGAGCCACACACTGTCACGATGCAGCAGTGCTCACGGTGCAGACTGGCGATCTGGGAGTCACTGGACTGAGTGAGGACCTGCCGCATCTCCACAGCTTACACACTTAAGTGTGGCCCAGAAGCAGGTGACGTCATGTTGCTGCTTCCACAACTCCTGTGTGCTTCTTTGGCCACGTACTCATGGATGAAACGAAGCAGCTGTACTTGCCCCATGGGCAAGTTGTGAGGATTAAACCTGCCCTTGCTGAGTACCTGGCGCCAAGGAAGGTCTTTCCTTTATCCAGTCTAGTGCAGACAGGCAGTAACCACTGCAAAACTGGGAGGGGAAACACCAGCATGGGATACACAGGATGAGCTCAGACCACAGGGGCCAGGGATGTAGCTCAGTAGCAGGGCGCCTGCCTAGCATGTGAGCCAGGGGGCTCCACCACCAGCAACCCCCACGCCCCCCCCAAAAAAAACAAAACAAAACCAGAGGATTGCAGGATTGGCTCTTGGCCTTGAATATTCTTTGGATGTGGACAGTAAGGCACAGCCTTGTGCACAGCTGCAGACCCAGCAGCCGGCGCTCACACAACCCCGCGCCTCGGGTCCAGAGAGGATTCCTCTTCCTTCTTCCCGTAACTGCCATGTGTTTCTTCCCTATCACCTCCTATTATTTAGGAAGTACGGAATGCTGTAGCTGTCACCACTCCCAGGGTTAGCCTAGAAAGAGGTCCTGCTGAACACATTTACAAACCATACTGTTAAGATCAAGCCCACAGGTGCCTCTTTTCCTGTATGTTGTACTACCTGCTACCATTCACCTTTCTTGTTATTTCCTTTTGGAGCAGTAAACAAATGACTTAGTTATTCTTGATTATCCTGGTTCTTTCCTGAGATCATGGAAGTTCACTGAAATTCAGTGAGGCAGTAACTCAATTTGTAAGAATAGCTGTGTCTCCCATCCACTTGGCCTTGGGTAGGAAGGCACTACTACTGGCTGGCATTCTATCAGAGTAAACACAAAGTTATTGTTTAACACAGGAAAAATGGGGGCGCTGGGGGAAGACTGCTATTCTGCAATCTGAAAAAATGTGAAATTCGTATTATTTTTGAAGAGTGAACCTATTACAGATTTTAATCATTAATATCAAAAGACAAAGCAATGTTAACTGATACATATATTCCAAGTTCTTAGAAGTTGACAATCAGGCAAATAGTTCCAGTGTCAAACACTTTTGTGGCCTGTTACAACACAATTAGTTAGCAGTTCCCACAAGAAAAATTTGAAACCAAGCACAATAAACCTACCTTGTGATGCAGCATCGCCTTCTACAACCTGTACATGAAACACTAATCATCTGAAGAAAACTGAGAATTTAGTTCACCTCCAAGCCTCAACCTCACAGCCCATTATGGTCCGCGGGATGCCCTGGACAGTGAAGGCGGCCTCAGAGGAGCCGCTGTCTGGCCTGTTGCCCATTCAGAAGGCAGCGCTAAAGCTCCTCCAACTCAGGGAGGTCCTACAGCCTGAACCTGAAGCCTGGAAAAGGGTGGGAACATTCTGCAAATCCACCAGAGTGAACTGAGATCGCGCACGCTGAATCGGTTCTTTAATGTGTGCGTGACATACAGCACTCACTCTCTCTGGGTTTCAAGTTTCCAGTCACGGTCATTAAGTTGGGACAATTCTGAACTGAGCTCTACCCAGAGAGCAAATGTGAGTATGAACTAAACTGTGAGTCATTTCTTATAACCAAGTCAGGCTCACTCCTCCCTCTGGGTGATGCACAGGACAGCCCACAAAACACTCTGGCACTGGCGGAGACCCACTCAATGAGTTATCTGTGGGGAGTCAGAGTAATCCTCTACCTACAAGCAACAGCCAGCACTAGACATTGTTTACCGATGCCCTGCAACCAGGGGCAGTGTGTACAGACTGGTGGCCGAGTGAGCCCTGTGGATGGAAACCAGCTGAGGGCAGGTGTGGGTCTCTAAGCTCTTCTTCTCCCGTCCAGTTAGCTATGACTTCCTATCAACACTAAGTCTTCCTCAAGAGCCTGTCGTTCTGTTTAGTGGATACCTGTCAAGTGCGTTATGCTTCTACAGCAATTTAAATTACCACCTTGGCATCCCTTTTCTTACTTCCATGAATAAAGGAAAGATGTCCTCTTCATTCAAAAACCACTCCTTGCCACAAGAATTGCTCTCTGGTGTCCTGTTTCCAAAAATGTGACTACTCAAAGGGCAGGAACATGAGCTCGAGTGAAGCAAACCTGCTCAGCCTTTCCTAAGACTGAACTTAACCAAAAGCCTTCAGTTGACATGGATTTTTGTACTGTTTCAAGTCTCAAAAGAGAATATTACAACCCCCAAAGACTAAATCACTTGTCTCTTCTAAGAGTTATCAGAATAGCATTAAGCTCAAAGTGACAGTCTGGCTCTGTTCTGTTTGTTAATGCAGGACAGACTTGCGGGCCAACTGCAACTAGTCCTAAGTCCTTATCACAAATAAAACAATTTTTGTGCCATTTCTATTTTTCACATAAACGTCCCCAGCTTCTCAAGACTCAGGACCTGTCAAGTGCTCTGTTTCCAAGACTCTGCCTGTCAGAAAGGTCAGCCTCCAGTACCTTCCAGTTGGGTCCCAGAGGGCCTCTCTTGGTCTTGACTGACTGGAATAATGCTGGGTCTTCATCAGCTTTGTAGTCCTGTAAAGGAAAACAGTCAGAGCCTGAGAAGAAAACCAGAGAAAATTCTTTAACCTTACCAGAACAGCCTTCTTTGCAGCTACCAAAACCCATTAAACTTACTGTGCTTTTGCACACAAGTAAGTTTGCAATTAAGTTTGCAGTTTGGTTCTCTTTGCTTTACACTTTTATCTTAGGCAACATGGCTACAAAAATAAGAAGTAATCAAAGTCCTGGTTACCAATCCACCATGACTGGTTACCAGACAGCTGTCTGAGAACAAAATGCCAACACTTTCCAACAATCTTGGCATTTTGAGAGGCATGTAATCACATTCAAGAAATAAAATATGCAACCTCATCTTCCTCAGCACCTGAAGATGGCGGTCCTGGACCCCTGATGCCCAGAGAGAGCACCACTGTGACACAGGCCAGAACCACTGCCTGCAGCACCATCTCTCCCGTGGTGAGATCTGCTCTGGGTAGCTCCAGATCTTGGTCAACCTCTCCAAAGAGGTTGTTTACAGAGAGCTGTAGGGGCACAGATCTTGGTTCCTCAGGGAAGAAAGACTACATTCCTGTCAGCCTCTCACTGTCAAAGACAGCAAAGGTCAGGTGTCATGGGACTGCCGTAGCCACATCATGCCACAGGGGACGAGCCCTAAACTCTAGACTGTGTTCAAGGCTCTAGTGCACGTAAATTCCATTTTTAATATCCTCTTTCTGACAGAATGGAGAAAATGAAAAGAGTAAATCTTTTCTCATCTTCCTTCTTCTTCTTCTTTTTTTTTGGTACCGGGGATTCAACTCAGGGGTACTCGACCACTGAGCCACATCCCCAGCCCTATTTTGTGTTTTATGTAGAGACAGGGTCTCACTGAGTTGCTTGGTGCCTCGCCATTGCTGAGGCTGCCTTTGAACTCACGATTCTCCTGTCTCAGCCCCCAAAGTGCTGGGATCATAGGCATGCGCCACTGTACCCGGCTTCACCTGTTTTATAAAAGTCCTTGTCATTAGGGGCTGGGATTGTGGCTCAGTGGTAGAGCACTTGCCTCGCATGCGTGAGGCACTGGGTTCGATCCTCAGCACCACATTAAAAAATAAATAAAATAAAGATATTGTGTCCATCTACAACTAAAAAAAATTTTTAAAAAAGTCCTTGTCATTATACACGCATACATACTCTATGAATGAAAATAAAAAATCATTTTTGAACTGCTTAAAAAAAAAAAAAAAGGAGTAGCCATGTGTGGTGGTACATGCCTATAATCCCAGCAACTCGGAAGGTTAAGGCAAGAGGATCATAAGTTTGAGGGCAGTCTCAGCAACTCAGCAAGGCCCTGTCTTAAAATAACAAAATAAAAAGGACTGGGGGATGTGACTGAGTGGTAGAGCACCTGGGGGTTCAATCCCCAGCAAACATGGCCCCCAAGTTATAACAACAGTGTAGAGAGGTCAGAGGGTCAGTTCAAAATACTGCAGAGAGAAGGAATGAGGAGAGGTGCGGGGCTCGCCACGGCGGCATCTCCTGTCCAAGCAGGCTTCCTGGGCAGGTGTTCTTTGCAGCATTGTGAAGGGACCACAGACTTTGGGGGCAAGGTCCAGACAAGTCAGACAGGAAACCCTGCCTAAAAGTCGCTGTCTGAGAGATCAGGGCAGCTCCAGCACAAACAGGCACTGGACATGAACGGAAATCTAACACCAACTTCCACAGATCCAAGAAAACACTCTGAGAAGCAGCCATTCAAGACTCAATCGCTACTCAGTAAATGCATATGGCATGTCAATTTGTGGAGAGAAAAAGTTATAAACAAATTATGCAAAGAAAAAGAAATGTGAGGGTCAGGGAGAAAACAAAACGTTAAAGCAAGGTAACTGGGTAAATATGGGACCTTGAACTTGAAGCCTGTCTAAAGGTTGTCCCAGAAGCTACAAAAGGGCCCCACAATGAGCTAAAAATACTGAACAAGCAAACTTAGCTGGCTACATTGAGTTTTAAGGCTCTTAAATGTGCCGGGTGGCACAGCCCTGGACATTAGGTCAGTCAGCATCACCTAGGAAGGACACACTGGGAGGAGCTACCCATAGGCAGTTGGGCAGCTGACGTTACTTCATAAGCCTGGGCGATCAGTGCAAGGTGCAATTACTGCCAGCAAGTAGGAATTCTTCAATTTCAACTGAGAACTGCATCCTCAAAACTCAAAACCAATAACTTCATTTCTGATTAAAACGATCAACTGTACTGGTGGTCTCCAGACTGATTCACAATGAGAAATGAGCCACTCTGCTGACATAAACAAGCCTGGACATCATTTCTGCCACTGCAGTAACATATTCACATGAATCCTAGTCTTGCATCTAAGGCAGTTTAGGGGTAAGTGACTGTTAAGTAATACTGGCACAATTTTTTCTTAAAAGCTTCACATTTCTTAAAAGCTTCACAAGTGGGGTCATACCCCACTTCTTTGCAGAAAAAATTGTGGCATACAATCTGCAACAATTATGTGGTAAAATAAATTTAAAAGATACTTTTCTTGTAGTCAGAAGGCTGGAATTAAAACCCCCAAACAGGCTTGCTTTTCCCCCAAATTAATCACTTTCAGCATCATTTCCTTCAATCAAAGCCTATTTACTGAACAGCCACCACGCAGAGGGTGCACACACAGGATGCTGTCGGGGAGAGTCCGAGGGGTCAGAGGAGGTAAGCAGAACCAACACCCCCTGCTGCTCCTAAAGTTGATCTAGTTGGGAGAAACAAGGAAAAGCAAACAGAACAAAACAAAAAAAGATAACCAAACCCCCAGGAAGAACACGTTAACTGCCACAGAGAGTAGAGCGAGTTATAGGCAGAACTGAAACCAAATGAAACCAGCCAAGTAAACCCATTTTTGAAATGAATTTTAAAACATTTAAAAATAGAAAAATCTTATTGTTGGTTATATTGTGACTAAAACATTTTTATTAATTTTTCTTAAAAAAATTTAATATATATATTTGTAATTGTAATTGGACACAATACCTTTATTTTATTTATTGTTTTCTAATGTGGTGCTGAGGCTCGACCCCACTGCCTCACATGCGCAGTCAAGTGCTCTACCAGGAAGCCTCAGCCCGGCCAACGCCTACGCCTTGATCCATTCGAGGGAAGCCTCTTCCCTCCTTTGCCCACTGACCGGAGCGTGCTGTGACATGCCAAGGGCATGGCACCTGTGTTCTTGGTTTTACAAAACCTGAGCTACCAGGGAGCCTGAAGGAGTCCAACAGTGACGACCACGCATCCCCTGCACCTGAGAGGCCATCAGTCATAGAATGCTCCATTATTTTATGTACCACTAGGAAGAAAAATACTCAGCCAATGAAACATGCCATAACTGGAAGACAACTCCTGATCTTGGATTTATCAAAATAGGAGGGGAGAAGGAGGTGGGAGTGTAGAGCTGATATCTAGACTGCAGAATCACTGTGAATTGTCAACCTGTCCACTTCAAGAGAAAAATAAAACATACCCACAAAATAAAGCACACATAATTACTGCTGGGGCTAAAGGAAGAAAAGTGGTGGCGCTGTATGATAAGGGTAGTCGTCCATAAACCAAGAAACAACTAATTTAAGAAAAGAGAACTTGGTCTAAATTGCGGTCAGCATGAATCATTCTCATGTAGAAGTAATTAATTAAGGAGCACGTCTCCCCAGGAGATGGACCTGGGCAGGGCTGGACGGGCGAGATGGGCTGCTGGCGGGCTTCCTCCTTCCCAACTCCAGCCCCATCCCAGGTGGACAGCTTCAGGAAGTCTCCGCTCGTCTCTGACACACACTGACTGGAGAAAGTGTAACCAAGATTCAAAACTTCTCTGCTTTGGACCTCGTATACTGTTCCAAAAAGTCCATTTCTGAACCTTCACTATCAGCGCTAGGTGACCAGGGAGACTGCCTTTCTCCTACGGATTCACCCGATCACGGAGGTGAACTGAACCGTAAGCACCCAAAGCCCCTCATTTTCTAGATGAGGAAACCACAGTCTAAGAGGAGGTGGCCCGGCTGCCCTCCCTCAGGACTCGACATCAAACCTTCCCGGCCTCTGTCCGGGGCTCATTCTGGCACACCACATCAGATGATGACAGAGTCTACCTAAGCAGAACACGTCAGAATCACCAAGAAGCTGCAGCACCAGAGATATCAAGGTGGATGTTCCTGCGAGGCAGAGACACACACATGTATATGGGAACCTAAGCTCCCCCTCTGCCTTTTCCTCTTGAATGCAGAACAGCAAACATTAAAGATATTACACAGAAAATGTAACAAAACCCAATTATTAACAATAGCACTTTAACCTTGACAGATGAGAATAATGCATCTTGTCAAAACCTAGAAATTTTTTGTGCTTTTTAGTTTGAATGTGTAAATGTTTAATCAGTTGAATTAAGTAGCAAGATATTAAAAAGCAAGTAGCAGATGTAGTTTTAACAACCTCGGTTTTGCATCCCTACAATAAACACTTAATTTTTTTGAACAGTATCTTCTTTGCTGCAATTTTATTGTTGAGGATCTGGTTTGGTCTTTCTGTATTTGAAAACCGGCCGATTTATATCCGTATCACAATGAACAAATATATTCCTTCATGTATGACAGTTTCAGTATACAGAATGCAACCTCAGCTACCAATTATAGCTGCAAATGAGCAATAGTGTGGAATGAGGCAGCCTGCTGGCTGTTAGTATTCTGTCTCCTCTGGGATCCCATGGGGAAAGGGAGGCTCTGATGAAGAGAAGCCCTTGGCTCGTGGTTTATTGTGCTTGCCACCAGCTGCAGACTTCTCATCTCATTAGTTCTTTTAGAATACTGTGGGTGAAGACAGCTGCAGCCTACTTGAGTCTTCAGCTCCTGGGTATTCTGAGGGCTGAATTTGCTATGCACTCTCTGCAATCCCTGGGAAAAAAGACAGCAAATTCACCAGGCCAAGGAAATGCATTTTAAACATGGTTTTAAAATCATGTTTAAAAGTAGAAAAATCTTATTGCTAAGGTGCATTGTGTTTAAATTTTTTTAAGATCCAATTTTAATTATCTGTAAAATGCCCAGAGGCCTGGCCAGGATAAGGGCTTAGTAAAACCATCATTATCAAGTTAGGTAGAATGTCCCTAGACACTACTTGCTCCACCAAATACAGTGTCTGAACAACATAAAAATACAATGGTATCAGCATAAGGTAGATTTGGATTAGTGTTAAGACAACTCTATTTAATTGGAAACTCTTATTTAAGTAAAAATGAAAGCGAGTCAAAGCCAAGACACCCTTTGGAGAACAAAATAAAATATAATCCGGCAAGTAAATGGATTACTGAGTCTTCATGCTGGAGCCACAGAATACATTCATTAAATTCTTATAAACAACTGTTTTCTGTCACTGGAATACAAAAGTTGTGCTACCTCTTGGGTGTACATCTGTTACCCACTACAGTTCGCAATAGCAACTCTCAATAGAAATCAGATTCATTTTAAAGACAAAGAATATTAGTTTATGAATCTTTTAGCACAGTGGCTATCCCCCAAAATCCAAGTACAAAATCTGTGCTGAGCCACCCTAAGTATGTCCTTGAGCCCAGATTGAACTCATGATTATAAATGGGAAAATGAGTAGGAGGTGAGGAGCTCGCTGGTAGCAGTTTCTTGACAGCTTGTGGAAAAATCAAGATGCACTCCAGACTCCAGACACTGCTTAAAGAACCAGGCCTGGGTTCCCACAGGTGAGGCCAAGTGTACACTAAGGAAAGAGTACGCACAGCAGCAGCACCAACACCTCCCAGACACCTGCTCATTTCCAAGGATCAAGGCCTGCCCTCTATGTCACCCCCAGCCCACCCCAGGAAGGGGGATTTTACAAAGTCAAAATAAAAACTTGAGAGGGTTATTAGGATCTTGCAGCCTGCTATAAAATACTTTCCTTCAGCACAAGATGATTAATTAGGTGTCTATTCAAACAGCTCAAAGATAATCACTAAGTTAAAAATGAATGGGTACTGCTGCCCAGCATAGTGAAGTTCACTTTCTCTAATCACATCCTAAAATATATAGCCCAGGATGGAAGAAAGAGCTGAAAGAAATATGAAAATAAATAATAAACATAAGTCCTCAGCACTGCTCTGCATTTTTTCAGTGTAGCTCCACTTAAAAAACCAAAGTTTCTGGATCCTCTCATCATGGACCAAGTGCAAAATGCACAACTGAACTCAAGCCAGACCCCAAAGGGTAAGCCCATTTAAAAAATATTTGCATTAAATGTTTAACAGCCAATAACAGAGGTGTAAAGAGAAATAACATTTACTAACTTGTTTAAGAAACTGATTTCAACAGTTACTTTCCAATAAGTAGCCTTCTTTTCTATTTTTAATTACATCTCCCCAGTGACTCCTCACCCTTTCAGGTTCCCACAGAGTACCATTAATACAGTATAAGTAAATCTCATTAATTCAGGTCCTACCACCTTGGAATTCATAATCACTCGGACAGGGGCTGGGCTGAAGTTTATCTTTGCATGATCTATGAAAAAAAGATTTGCTACACAAATTAATAGAGTAACAAGATCTCAGGAGGGCTGTTTAAACAGTTCAGAAGTGTTTTAGAGCAATTCAGAAGCATTCATTTGCATATAATTATTATGCTAATTACAAATCATTCTTATCTATTCATTAAAGCAGATTCCCAAAGGACCACTAATTGTCAATAACTTGTTGGCCTAGTTTCTGTTACTGAATGTACCTCAGAGGAACAAAACTGCATTAAAAAAATATTCTACAGTTCAGCCCTCTCATTAATCCTTCCTGGCTCTCCACCAACGAGTCCTACAAGCTGCATTTTTAAGCAACTGTACTGAGGACTGGGAACTGCAATCAAATCTGCACCTCAGACAGAACACCTTTGTAACCTAATCTCACAGAGACTCTCCCAAAGAGTTCTGGTGGGCAGGGACGATCCTGGCAGCTAGGAGGCATTCACAGGGGACCCCGAAAGAGCTCTCGGCTGCCTGTGGTCACTTGACGGTAGAGCACTGCTCTTTCTGCTTTCTCATCTCATCCTTTTCACAACCAGAGGTCACCAACACTGCCGTTTATGGAGCCATGCCTCTAAAGCTTTCAGAAGGTCACAAATTAACAGAGAAGGTGGTCAGAATCTCAGCTCTGAAAAAAAACTTACAAGAAAATGCCTGACATGACACATTCTGTATGCACAACACAGCAAGGAAAACCAAATATTGTGCTACAGAATTAGATGAGCAGGTGAGGTCCAAAGGAGCAAGCCCTGGGAAGTGAGAGAGGGGCTCTTGGGCAGCCCTGCCTGGTAAGTTGCTCTAAGCAATTAATAGCCTATGGCCCCTCCCCTGCCCTTCCTGGGGGTGGGGGAGCTGGGTGTGGGTATATTTCCTGTACAAATATGTAATATATGTATTATTGTAACATTATAACTTACTATTAGTATATGCTTATATATTCTTAATTATGGTGTTAAAATGAATATATTTAAAACCCTAGACACCAATTAAATGAGTTTTAACATTAACATGCCAATATCATTAAAGGTGCTTGTCTGTTAAACAATTACCTATCTTAAAATTAACTGCATATACTTGAAATGTTAAGTAACATGTTTAGGAAAGTTTTAACAACAATGTATCTGGTTTTTTTTTTAAATGACAGTATATCACTGAGCATACTACATTGAATTCCTTCAACTAAAATGGAGGAAAATATCCTACTGAAATTCTGAGTGCACCCTTTCCAGTAAAATGTTAGTTCATAACTTGGCATTCAGCTCCCAAATCCCAGGATCCATTTTAACTCATTAGCACTAATTTAACAGACATTAAATAGGAAAATTGCGAGGGAAAAAAGAAAAGCAGCATCATTTCTTTACAGTAAGAGCAAAATCTAATAAGCAGCATCATTCTTGCTACTATTTTCAGAGCATTTACCTACTGGGCCAGGCGGCACCTCTCCCAGTTAGCTCTCCCAAACATGGAGCAGGAGCCAGGGAAGTGAACATCTTTGCCCAAGCCCACCCGGGCAAAGCACAGGAACAGGGACCCTGTCGCTGCCCTAACACCAAAGCCAACCACACTGCTACATTGCAAAAGAGTGTTTTACACTTATTCTTTGATTACACTCCAGTACTTGGAGGGATCTCTGCTCCTTCTCAGCTTTGAGAACCTTCTCTAAGCAAGAGTTTACATTGCTGAAGAGAGGCTTTTTAAAATTTTTTTTTAGTTGTTGATGGATCTTTATTTTATTCATCTATGTGGTGCTGAGGATCGAACCCAGTGCCTCACGCATGCAAGGCAAGCGCTCTACCACTGAGCTACAGCCCCAGCCCAAGAGAGGCTTTTTTTGAGGGGCATACTTTAAAAACTTGACTTGGAGCTGTTTACACCAAGTTCTTTAAAATATCTGCCATTAGCTGCTCACAAACAACACTTTCTGGTTCTCACCAGGGAATTCACTCCCCACCCAAGGAACTGGAGCAAACTCTACTTCACACACCACTCCCTCCTCACCTTTTTTGCTTAAAACATGGAAGAAATCAGGAGTGAGCATTAACACTGGGTTCTAGTGAGAAGGTATTTTGTGCAAAGGATGCTGTGCACACAGATTTTTAACAGAAAATTAAAGATCCTTGCTAAGATTTAAGCAAGCCTGAAATAAGCAATATGCTATTTTCCCACAAGAGGGCACTGCCAGCCAATTGTGCCTTCAAACTACCAGACTTTCTCCCAATCCACTACTGGAAGTGATCTGGAAGTACTTGACCATATAAGGCAGCAGAAGAAAGTGGGAAAATATTTTCACATTTCTTTATAATAGGAACCATGCTTGCATTTATTTATATCTTCTTTGCAGATGGGGGGAAAATCCTCTGTAACTTACCACAAGGAAGATCTGCAGTGGTCTGTCTTACAGCATAGCAAAGGCAGGAAGAGATGAGCATTTGACAAGTGTGCGTTTTTAAGTATAAGCAACATCACTGCTACCTGAGAACCTGCACAAGGTGTTCTCTCCCTCAGTTACCCTCCGCCAAAAGGTAGCTGCTCACACTTCTCCCGCCTTCATTGTGCATGCGTTAATAAAGAGCCTTCGCGGGGTTCTCCCACATATATCAGGGGCAAGTTACCAACTTTTAGGATAGAAATGAATGTCTAGGCTGATTTTAACAGAAGGGAGCCGTACTCCACCGAGGTCAAGGTCTGCTCCTGCCGAAGAGAACTAACCAAAGCAGCATCTGGCAACCACCGGACCTGCTGGAGCTCAGCCGCCAACTTCTCATCAACAAAAGCTCTTTTCAGACCTACAGACGGGAAGCCCTTCTTAGGAAATGAGAAGCCACAGTTGGAACAAAGGTAACATCCAAGAGGCAGAGCGAGGGAGAGCCAAGTGCAGTGCCAGCCGCGGGACCACTGCAGCTCTCATCCACCAACAGCAAGTGTGGAAGCTATCTTAGATTTACCCACAAGAAAGTGTCATTTTGTAGCTCAAAGCTGACAAATATTAACAATTTCACGTGGTTTTACCAAATACTTAACTCTTGTCAGATTCCATTTTTTTAATTTTGAAGAGAAAAACTTTAATCTTAATCAGATTATTTAAAAAACACATCGTATGATTTTTCCTATCTTTAAAATCAATGTAAACTTTTAAAAAACATACAGTACTATGATTATCTACTCAAATATATAACATCTGGGCACTAACAATGCACAAAAGAAAAGGCACACCCAGCCCTTCTGAAGGCACAAATTAACAAGCTCTGCTTAAGGTGCGGCTAAAACTCAGATGCTTTCAAGTACACTAACCCCCATCTCATCAGCTCGCAGGGTTAAATATTTCTTCAGTTGTCAACGGACATTTATTTTATTTATTTATATGTGGTGCTGAGAATCGAACCTAGTGCCTCACACATGCTAGGCAATTGCTCTGCCACTGAGCCACAACCCTAGCCCAATACTCTTTTTTTAAAAAAATATCTTTAGTTGTAGATGGACACAATATCTTTATTTATTTTCTAATGTGGAGCTGAGGATTGAACCCAGCAACTCACATGTGCCAGGCAAGCCAAGCGCTCTGCCACTGAGCCCCAGCCCCAGCCCAGGATACTGCTCTTTTTTTTTTTTTTTTTAAATGTTTTTTAGTTGTTGATGGATCTTTATTTTATTCATTTATTATTTATATATGGTGCTGAAGATCCAACCCAGTGCCTCACGCATGCTAGGTAAGTGCTCTACCACTGAGCTACAGCCCCAGCCCTGGATATTGCTCTTTTTAAAGAGTAATATATATATGTATTTTAAAACAGTACACACTCATGATTTAAAGCAAAAGCAAATTATATATGTTTATTTTCAAAGGTAATAAATAAAAAATAAAAATCAAGCTTATTCCTGGCCTCATCTGCAATGGAACATTGTTGTGCCTATGAAACAGCCTCACCAAATAAATGGATCATAACTAAAGAACAAATAGTGAAGGGTAGGAGGGAAAAAATCCAAAAGTACAAAATTTCAAAACCACTTCATTTTCCTTGACGTCACAATCCTGTAACAGAAAAAAAAAAAAAATCTAGGACTTCTGTAAGATGATTAGAGAGCCCAACAATCCTATGATTTTTTGACATCCAATTAGAATGTGCGGGGGCTGTTCATTTAGCAAAGTCTAAAATTCCAAACTTCCCGACTCTGCCCAGCCCATGAATCCTGACTGTGGCTGCAGCCTGGAGCCCAGCACTGATTGACGCCTCTCGTGCCCTTTGGTGAAGGGACACCCAGCACCATCTTCTAAAGAAGCAATAGCTAGAATAAACCACCTCTCAAGCCTGTTCACAGATAAGTATCTTGTACTTTCTTTAGACAAATATGATTATTTTTTTATCTGGAAAAATCTACCAAAACACCACACAGCAAATACTAAGTTCCAATAAACATTTATTAAAACAACAAATGAGAAAATGTGTGAGCGGTGTTCCCTGTAAGAAACCATGCCAAAATGCATCTTCAGGTCTCCAAGTGGCTGCTTGTTTGCGTTAAATAAATTACAAACACTTTCAATCAGCAAAGGAGAGGAAAATCGCATCATCAGATGCTCTAGTAAGGCGAAAGGCAGCAGCAGTGTGGAGCCTGACTCCCCTCCCTGGGTACATGGCTGTCCCTTGGGCTACAAATTCCTTAACAGTACAAATAAAGGTTGAGGTGAATGTTATTGGGTCATGGCCTCCAAATGAGATTCCTCCTACTTCCAAAACCCTAGAAGGGTGCCTGCTGCATGACCTTCACCACTAATGGTGTGTCAGAGCAGCTTCTCCAGGAGAGCTGGGCAGACCAGAGCCCTACCCCACAGATTTGCGTTTCTAACAAGTTTGCCCAAGGGCAGACCACCCTTGAACTGAAAGGGCCCTAAGGGCTCTGACAGTCTCAGAAGCTGGCCACAAGGGATCCCAGGGAACCCTCAGGGACTCACAAGAACAACTCCTTAACTTGCAAGGAATGCACAGGGACTGAACATGCCACAGCTGGTACTCCCACAGCTGGTACTCCACACTGGCAGACGCGCTTTCCACAGACACAAAACCAAGCAAAGAGGAGGAAGAAGTGCTGAGGGAGGTGCGATCCCCAGTACTGCAAGTGAGGCTGAGGTTCATCAACAGCCCATCCTCTCACCGGGGAGGGCCTGGGTTCTCCAGGGTATTAAAGTGACCCCTGAGTGGACCACAGCTCTGCCACAGAGCTTGCGCTGAAAAAGCCTCCCACAGGAAGTTTTTCTGCTGGAAAGAGGTGGGGGCAGTCCAGAGTTCAGCAACACAATGCCCACAGTCCAGGGAGGGAAGGGTGGCTCTGGGGCAGGTACCAGGGCCACTGGGGTGCTCTGAGCCTACACTATGAGACAGCCTTTCCCTGGGACTCCCTACGGGAACACTAGCAACTGGGGAAAGGCACCAGAAAAAAGGAGGGAGATTCAGGGCAAATAGGACATGGTCACTATACAGGTAAGGACTAGGAGTGTGAAAGTGTTTAATATTTAAGGTGGAGGGTGGGATGGATCCTTTCTTGGGAGTACACAAAAAGGAAGCAACAGGAGTGAAATCTGAGCTTTATCTTAACAGCAGTCAAGCTTACTGGGTAACCTCCAAAAAGAAGCCCCTCCAAGCTCGGTAGGGAAGTCCTGGTATAAGAATCTATCAATCGGTACATCCATATATCCGTACATCTGTCCTGTGACCCAGAAACGACATGGAATATGAGTTTCTAACTTGTGTCTCTTCATCTCTAGGAGAACCATCTTCAGTGAAACTCTATGGTCCCCAAAATGTATGACTCTTGGTTCTGAAATGCCTCATAAAGAAAAGCTATTTCACCACAAATTAAAGCATTACACAGGAGGGAAATAATTTTCCTCTCTTTAAGCTTGCTGCATTTTCATATGGAATCGACCTATATTTTTCAGCTACATCTTCCAAACAACACTTCTATGTCACTAATATTTGTCTTTTACTGATATCTAGAAAACATGTTAAGATGCATCATTTTTAGAAGAATACACCTAAATATTTTGAATTAATATTATTTCTACTACCAAAAAGAGGCTGTAAGTCACACAACATGTACTATAAGGGAAGGCTGACACAATCTTTTTTGGTTTCACATAAATACCTTAAAATATGGTTCCAATTTCTGTCTTTTTTTTAAAACAGTGCTCATTTTCTTTCAAATTACTTCCAAAAATGAAGGTCTTTCTGATGTTAATCGTGTGTACACTTCAGCTTATACTTTAAAGAGTCTTCCTCTCCTGGGAAGTGACTTTTGTATACAAATCATGGAAAGCTACTTAGACAAAGTGCTGGAGATGATTAAAAGGGGCCAGATTCAAATTTGTACCTTAAAAAAAGCAGAAGCAGATGTCAACTGGCTCATTTGTGTATATTTTAGAAATGAGTTGAAGATATGCATGTGAATTTCATCAAGACATTTAAAGAATCTCCAACCTTTTACTGTGGTTATTATCAAGGACAACTTTAGATACTGGAGGGGAAAAAAAACCAACAAAAAACCAACAACTTTAAACTTGCATTCTGGTGTTTTATGCTGGATACCCTGACTCGTTACAGTAGATCTAACCTCTTTAATGTGACCAAGAAGGTATTGTTTATTTAGAAACAATTCAGAAATTTTAGAAGGCACATATTATTTTCATCATCTAAAATGAGTAAAGAAAGAACTAAAGTAGCATTTTGTTCATTCACAACTTGAACAATAAAAACTTCAACTTCTCCAAAATGCCTCCCCCTCGCCCCCCACTTTTTTGTTTTGAGGTTCTTACTATCTTGAACTCATGGGCTGAGGTGATCCTCTAGGCTTTTTGAGGTTTTTTTGGTCCTGGAGATTGAACTCAGGGGCACTCGACCACTGAGCCACATCCCCAGCCCTATTTTATTTAGAGACAGGGTCTCACTGAGTTGCTTAGCACCTCACTGTTGCTGAGGCTGGTTTTTTGTTTTTTTGGTACTGGAAATTGAACTCAGGGGCACTTTACCACTGAGCCACATCCCCAGCCCTATTTTGTGTTTTATGTAGAGACAGGGTCTCACTGAGTTGCTTAGCGCCTCGCTGTTGCTGAGGCTGGCTTTGAACTCGCAATCCTCCTGTCTCAGCCTCCCTAAGTGCTGGGATTACAGGCGTGCGCCACTGTGCCTGGCTCTCTAGCCTTTTTTAAAACAAACAAACAAACAAAACAAAACAAAACACCACAGAAGAAAACACTCTGCAAATTCTCTCTGATCCACCAAAACTTGATTGAAAAGCTCGCCCCATGGTAGGAACGAAGCATCTTGGTAGGTCCTAGAAGCACACAACTGATGAGCACAGCACTGTCCTGGTCCCCAAGAAACCCTTCATTCACTGAGAAAAGCTTTTAAGGAGCGCTGCCTGGGTTAGATTTAAAACGCCCCCCCCCCCCGCCCCCATGGGGCTGGAGGGACTGGGGAGGGACAGGGCTTGGGGCTGGGGCTAGGATGTGTTTTTTGCTGGAGCATGGCGTGCTTTGTGACTGCGGAGTGCCAGTTTCCTTCTCAAAGGATACAACATCTGAATGACCCTTAACCTCTGTCCCTTGAAACAGGAAAAAACCATTTTGTATGGTGGACACATTCTAATGGGCCAAAAGAAACTGAGACAGCTAAGCAGAAATCCCAGGAAATGATGTTATCGTCCAGCAGATCACACAAAACAGTGTCTAAAGCAATAGACACATACAGATTTCCCACAGCTCTGCACAAAAACACTAACAGCCCACGTACTTAATTATATGATTTCTGTAGCAACTACTCTGTGAACATGGGTCACATTGACAGCTTTTTACAACAAATCCTTGTTCCTAGAGTTATTGTGACAATGTCACTCTTTGATTATATAAACATGTCAAAGCATCTAGCTAAGTATTCAGTTACACCCTGGGTCAAATCACATCTCATCTGCACACGATGAAGTTAACAGTTCATGATGATGACCAAAACATAGCAAGCCTACAACAAGAGTGATATAGGAGCCACCTGACAGTCCAGTGCAGAGTTAAATCCTAAAAGTAATCAACAGTCACTCTGAATTAAATGTTTGGGGTTGTTTGTATTAAATCCACCTGCAGTGACAGAAGCCCCCCACCAGGTGGAGCTGCACCAAGCTTCACTTTGAAAAACTCTTGGGCTCTTGTGCTGCCCGATTATTTTAGTATCTGCCCAGACTCAGATAGGACTTAACCATTTACCCTCTCAGAATTCTAATACAACTGTTCACATGTTCATAAAGCAAGTAATATAAAAGAACTCAACCGAAGTTGTTTAAAAAATTAGCTCAAAAAACCCAGAGAAGTTCAACAAAAAGAAAGAAAAAAATCACTCAATGAAGTCAGACAAAGAAGGACAGAAACATCCAAATGTCAAAGTGTCTCAGTCTAAACTTGAGAGCTCTCCACACCTGCATCAAGTCTCTTGATGCAGACTGTCTTGCTTTTTTAAAATATTTTCTTTTCCCAAGCCATCACCAATACGTTTATTTGAAGAACTAAGGGTCAAATCTTGTCAACTTTTAAACTGGGCAGGACAAGTCAGACACGCTGCTCTGACTAACTTCTGGGCGTTCACAACAGCACAGGTAACCAGACCTGGCACGGGCAGGGGGCAGGGGGCAGGAGGGGGGATTCTAACTAGTTACATGGCCTCCCACTCAGAGAAAGCTGCTCTCTCTCCCTGTCACAGAAGCAGGGCTGAGAAAAACAAAGGTGGAGGCAGCCATAGCTGGTGCCTGGTGAAGGCGGGTGCCCTGTGTACCAGGCAAGAGAAGGATGCCCACCAGAGCCCAGGCCTCTGGAGGGCGGGCCTGACCGTTAGCCAGGGCCCATCCAATGCGGGCCTCCACCAGTTGCCCTGGTCCTCCACACAGCGGGCTCTGCGCATCTGGGAAGAAAGGAAATCCTACCCGATTCTCCTCCCCACCACTCCCTCCCGAGGCAACACCAGCCCACCGAGTGCAGGGCCTGGGGCCTCCCCCCCACCCCCCACTTTATTTGTTTATTATCACTTCTCAGCTCTCCATTCAAATGTCATTCCCACCCTCAAGGAACAAGTTTTCAGCATTAAAAGGTCTGGCAGTAAGGGATCTGAGGTGATCCTTGCCCACAAGTCAGTCACACTCTCACAGAATGCCCTCCCTGAAGTGCACGTGGAACCTCTGACTTCTCCCTAACCAACAGACCAGGGTGAGGGCCGACGTAAGTCATTCCCTTGATCAGGCTACACTGCCTGGCCACTGATCTGGTATCCGTAAGACAGTAACAGAAAACTGAAACAATTAATGAAAACATTCCCCTCAAACCTTTGCACACATCCGCCAGTCCTCAACCCTCCCACCCAGTTCCCATTTAAGGGAATCGCGATGACTAGCAGGGTATTAGAAATTCTACACCATCTAAACATCAGCAAATACATGCATAAGGATCTATTTTTCTCCTTTTTAAAATGTTACAAATGACAGTGAGCGGGGAGGCTGAGGCAGGAGGATCACAGTTTGAGGCCAGCCTCAGCAACTTAGTGAGGCCCTCAGAAGAAAATATTAAAAGGGCTGGGGATGTGGCTCGGTGGTAAAGTGCCCTGGGTTAAATCCTCAGCAACAAAAAGGAAAAAAAATTACAAATGAAAGCATATTATACATACTCCTTCCTCTTCATCATTTTCCCTTTAAATTTATCTTAAAAAGGACTCTCAGTACAAATAGAGCTCACTCCCTTTTAATGATTGCACTGACCTCTACCATATGTGTGTATCATAAATTTTTCTTTTTCTTTTTGGAACCAGGGATTGAACCCAGGGGCACATCCCCAGCCCTATTTTGTATTTTATTTAGAGATGGCGTCTCACTGAGTTGCTTAGCACCTCACTGTTGCTGAGGCTGGCTTTGAACTTGCACTCCTCCTGCCTCAGTCTCCTGAGCCGTTGGGATTACAGGCGTGCGCCCAGCTATACCATGTTTTTGAACCAGTTCCTGGCTGAAGAGAGAAACACTTAGATTTCAGACACCTTCCAACCATTCCACATCAAGTACAGCCAATTCCTAGGAGTGGAATTTTGCTGGGTCAAAGGACATGCATATTGTTAATTCTACTAGACCAGCTTTAGCAACTTCTACTTCCACAGGCAAGGAGTGAGTGCTGCTCTCCTCACCTCCTTGACAACCCAGACGGTACCAGGCTGACACTGACCAACTTCATGCCCCAAAGCAGGCTCTGACTCACTGGTCAGTCTCCTCACTGTCCTCAAGCTCCTCAGGTGAATCTGAACTCTCCCTGGAGAAAATGGGACCCGACCTGGATCCTGGAGGACTTGCAGGCTTTGGACAGAGAGCAAGGAGCCCCAGAGGGAGGTGAGGACAGGCAGTGTGCTGGGACAGGAAAGCACAGGACATAGTTGGTGGCAGGCCAGTTTGAGGAAAGGAAGACAATGACTGACAAAGCGGGACCCCACCTGGAAGGAGCGAGAGGGCCAGTGAACAGGGGACTAGACTGAGGGTTGGAAGGTCCACTTCTGGCACTAGCCCAGTGAGCTTGGGAAAAACGAGTTTATCTGGCCTCCAGTTTCCTCACTTGTAAAATGAAAGGCGAGCCCTGAAAGCACTTTCTGTAGCTACAGAACTGTGTGTTCAAAGTAACTTTCAGGGTCAAGACCAGTAACTGCAGTGGTAGAGGGGGACAGGCAGGACCTCCTTGAGTCATCCATGCTGACAAACTGAGGGGTGCCATGAAACTGCTGGATCATGTGGAACACAACTGACAAGCAAAGCCCAGGTACCCAAGGTCCTTGCCAGCTCCCCAGATGACTCCGACTCCGGGTCAAACAAGGAGCCTTCAGCCTTCGTTTCAGTTCTGTTGACTTGACTTGGCTCACTCAGCATGCCTTCCCCAAGTACCTACTAACCTGACTCTGCTGAAGGAGTGGGGGAAACAGGTTAGTGAACGAAGACTTCCTTCTGAGGTTCAATTTCCATTTGGAAGAGAGATAAATGACCCAAGAATGCCCGAGTCAGAGTAGCGAGGGCAGGAGGGAGGGAGGAGGGCGAGAGTGGGGAGGACCGCCCACCCAGCAGCACCCACCCAGCCCACGCAGGGCTTGCACTCAGCCTTTCCAGACCCACATCCTCCGAGATCACTGGCCACTCCTCGGAGATTCTGCAGCCCTCTGGACCACACAGAGCCCGCTGTCCGCTGGCCATCTGAGGGCACTGGGTTTGTCTCACTGGGACCATGAGCCTCATGGGGGCCACGCCCATCCGGGACAGCCACCCCGTGCTGTGCTGGCTGCACACACTCCGAGAGCAGCACAGCACTGGTCGCTCCAACACTGCCATTTTAGAATCGCAAATGTGTTCCTAACCCTTTCCTCCTTTTCCCAACAGAATGGACTAGAATTTTCAAGTAAACAAATTACATAAAAAGAGCAGAGGGCTGGGGCTGTAGCTCATCGGTAGAGCACTTGCCTCGCATGCGTGAGGCCCTGGGTTCGATCCTCAGCACCACATACAAAGCAATAAAATAAAGACA
>PVHX01012333.1:0-59766 GCA_004024805.1 Geosciurus inauris
GTTCGATCCTCAGCACCACATACAACTAATAAATGAATAAAATAAAGATCCATCAACAACTAAAAAAAAATTTAAAAAAAAAATAAGACACATAGAGCATTTCATACCTCTTTAAGGCTGGGCTAACTACCTGGCCAAGGTGTTAGGACAGTATTCTGTGTCTGTCCTTGTCATAAGATGTATCACCCTGCATTGCTACCTATCAGGGACTCACCCTTCTAACTAAAATACAAACTCTTGGAGGACAATAATGTATCTTTGTATCTCTGACATCGAGCACTGTGAAGACTAATGTTAAAATTTAGTATGGGCAGATGTTATACAAAGAGTTTTAACTTCATTCATCACCTTTAAAACAAGTGGTATCATGGTGTGTTCAGTTTTTAAATAGCTAAAGTGACAAAACTATATCCCTTTATTTCTTTATTTTTCACTTATCTTTTTAAATACAAGTCAACTAGAATCAAGAATTTTGATTTTGGTTCTGAGGGATGAGAGATGAGGGTGTGGATGATTGGCATTCCCTCTTAAGAGGGCACCCAACCAGGATGTGGGGTGGGGATTCCATTCCATTCCATTCCTGACTAGACAGGAGGCAGCAGATGGTAATGACTGCAAGCACAGATTCTATGATCAGATATGGGACAGGGTCTGCTCTACTGGTCATTAAATGTATATGCCCTTGAAGAAGTTGTGTCTGAGTCCTAGTTTCCTCATCAGTAAAATAAAGACCATGATGACTGTGACAGAGCTTTGGAGGACCCAGTGAAGTATGTGTGTAAAGCATTTGGTACAGTGCCTGGCACCTTGTAGACACGGTCTCCATGTTAGCACTGCAAACCATCCTTTCCCGGGACTGTGGTTGTTGGGAGAGTTCCAAGCTGGGTGCTTCTCCATGTAGTTTCGGATAGAGCCTGGCATTTGGTGCCAAGGACTCTAAGGCACCCGCTATGGAAGCTGAATTCACCATGGAAATAGGCTAAAGATTTGGAGGTGGGGAGGAAGGCAGGGTGTTTGGAGGGGAAGCCTGACGTTGAAGTGAACTAAATCTGTGCAAGAGGCTATTTTTGTCAGCCCAACCACAGTGGGTGTATGATTGGGTGTCTACTTTTGATCCGGCTCTTTATATAGTTGCTGGTTCTTCTTAAAGGCAACTCGCCTTCGATCGTTTCCCAGGCCTGTGAGCTGATCTGGAAGGTTGCTTATGGAGTATTTATCATCAGCAATCTGGAACAGACAACATTGAGATTAGCAATTAGGTACTCCTTTAAGATGTAAAAACAGTCTCATCAACTCCCAGTAGATTCAGCATAACAGTATTTTATCTATAAAGACTGCAAACGCAGCATTACCATTTCAAAAGTGTTCGATTGTCAGCTTAGGTTCAACCTGTACCGGGAGCTTTGGTGAAAATAAAAGCCAACATCAATCCAGCCCAGCAGCCTGTCCTCTTTAGTCTTATAACGAAACCTCGACTTCAACCATTTCAAAACACGTCCCCATTACAATCACTCATACTGGTTCAATTAGAGTAGTCTTGCTCTTTCCAACAAGGGTGTTACAAACTGTCAGATATAAAAGCAGGAGTCTGTGTCAACTGGTGCTTTTAAAGTATTTTTTAGAGAATTGTCTGAACATTTCCTACCTCTATTGCCATGCGGAAAGTTATTTTTACAAGCCAGGGTGCTGCTAGGACCAATCCATGCTTGAACCACAGGATCTGTAACACATTGCCACGTGCCTGTCTGGTAACCATGGTTAAGTATTCACTGGGAGAAGGGAGTTGAATGAGACTTCAACTCCTCTTTGCCATCTCCTCTGAAAGTTTCCAGCACCAAGTAATCAGACTGAACACTCTTTGAGGATGAACTTCGTGTCAGTTAAAGCTTGTTGTAGGGGGTTACCTGGCTACGTGCGTGGAGCCTCTCACAATAACAAGGAAGATTTTCAACAATTTCAGGTAAAGGTCAGCAATTTTAGGAAAATATGGATGTTCTTCTCCTTTGTTCTTCTCCCCCAGAGCCTGGCAAGTGATCTGTGCAGGCCTGCACTGATGTATTAGGAAGCTTGTACGGTACCAAGTGCATTTTCATTACTATGAACAAAACAGGCTGCGGGGGAAGGTTGATAGGTGGCTTCCACTCAAAGGACAAGATGCATTTATATGAAGGCAATTCAGTGGTTTATAATGGACAGCAGGGCCCCTTTGTATCCTTGTCACAATCTTCCTGTGAGCATCACCATGATTCATAGTCAAATTATAGTCACTTTATACCACCCTGGCTATTTAAATCACAGACTCCCCAATCCACGATCTTCACAATTCTAAATAGCATCCAGGAGTGCAGTTCCATTTTTTAACACAATATTTTGAATTTGTACAAATAAGAATCGGTCACCAGGAAGTGACTTTTTGATTATTTCTTGTGCTTTGCTATAGATAAATACTGAGACTTTTAAAAGTACTTGATTAGAAGCAGTTGGATCACATCATTTCACAGCGAGACTTATTATTTCACTCATGAAAATCATTGTGTATCTTACAGAAAAAAAAATGGCAACAATTTCTCATTTCCCACAAGAAATCTGTATGTCAAACTTGATACTCAGGATTTTGTGTGGGTAAAGGTCTCCCACACAAAAAATACTGATTAAGTCATAATATAACAAGGTATTGTCTCCATGAGTGATTTTCAAACTTGGCTGTGTATTAGAGTTATCGAAGGTACTTGATAAAAGTTCAGATATTGAAGCCCATCCCTGCTTCACCAAGGGTAGGCCTTTGTGTTCTATAGGTACAGATACATACTGGACAAATTAATTGTGCTTGTTTAGTTCGTTAAGGAGAACAACAATTCTGGACTCTTCCGGGAGCAGTGATGTCACTGTGTAGGAATCTGCACAGAGTATGCAGTGTATGTAGTAGTCATTTACCAGACCCATTGCCAACCCCTTAATCTCCTGGTTTGTTCTCATGACAGCAAGGTTGTTGTTAATGGATATCATTAAAAAATATTACAGAAATTGGGTAGGGCTGGCCAGAGTTTAACTTTTATGGAAATTACAGCTTCCCAGCAAATCAAACAGCATATTGACAGACAAATGGTTTGATTATTACTCCTTTGGAGAAAAAAATGACTTCCATACACGTATATAGGACAACAATCCTTAATCTGTCATTCCCAAATCCTAACAACACTGAAAATGTAATGATTTCCCAAGTTTTGTACCAAAACTCATTTGATAGCAAAATTTGGCCTGAACTAATAAGAAGCTAGAAAATACTATATATGTGTTTGTATGTATATCTATCTATAAATCAAATATACATGTGTATATATGTATAGATAGATCTATGTATTTTTATCTATATAATGTATGAATAGACATACACACATATATAATATTTTCTGTATGTTTATATTTACATTTATATTTCATGTTAATCTAACTAATTTATAATTGTGTAATACTTGAATGAAATTGCTTTTTTTTCTTTTTTGGTTATGATTATAGATTTTTATTTGTATGATTAGATACAAGAAAACAAAGTTACTGAAAATATGTTTTATAATTAGTAAAAAATAGTCTTTCTCAGGAAGCAAAATACGTATATTACCAAAGACTTTATTGATGCTTCCAAATGATTCCTAACCTAAATTTGTGTTATCGTTGAATTTGCAAATAATTTGTGAACCAAATAAACAACAATGCACTTGCTTACCAAACTAGGGCTGTTAGTTCTGACTGATAATATCTGTATTTTGCCAACTATGTTCAGTAATGAATGCTCCTTGTGGGAAAAATCAATAGCCTGTTCTGATTAAAATTTTGGTTCCAATTCAGAATTACCATGAGGCAAAGTTATACCTTCACAGCTTGTAGACATGCCTACTTAGCCAGTGTTCATTAGTGCAAATCAGTTAAGGACAAATGGTTCCTACTAGCAATATTTAAAGAGAATGTGTACCCTTTCTGTGAAGTTTTCTATGTATAAACACATTTCTATATACAAACACATATTATAATTACCAACTTCAAGACAGCTTGCAAAGTATGATGACCTTAGTATTAAGGCATGGGTCCTCTGCAATAGGATGGGAAGACCACTAAACTAAGTAGTAGTAGTTGGACAAGGCAGCAAGTGTGGAAATGGGGCAGTGGTTGAAGAAGACTGTCGTGTTCTAGGTTCAAAAACAGACATAGTCTGAGCCGGGTGCAGTGGCGCAAGCCTTGCAATCCAGCACTTAGGGAGGCTGAGACAGGAAAATCATGAGTTCAAAGCCAGCCTCAGCAATGGCGAGGCACTAAGCAACTCATTGAGACCCTGTCTCTACATAAAATATAAAATAGGGCTGGGGATGTGGCTCAGTGGTCGAGGGCCCCTGAGTTCAATCTCTAGTACCAAAAAATAAAAAAAGAACAGCATAGTCTGGACTTCCTCTCCTCAAAATACACAAAGTTCAGAAGTTGATTAGTAAGATTAGTAAGAGCTATTAACTCAGAGCATTTGCTTTTCCAGTTTTCTCCTTTGGTGGCACTTTTATTGCAACATAGATGCACTTCTATCAGATACCAATAACATCTCTGAGTGAAAGGTGAGAATTTCCTAATTTTCAAAATGGCAGCCCTATAGCCACTGCAAAAATGACAACGTATGTATAATCAAGAATTTCCAGACCATTTATATCACGCTGACAAAGTCTCAACACAATCTTTAAAGATTCTTTAAAAGACTTCTCAACTTGAGGGGACCTTTGAGAAGTAGAGATGAGGTAACTAGAGCTCTGTAGATGTGAGAATTATGCATCTTTCCCAGATGAAGGCCCCCCCAACTACAGTGTTCACCAATTTCTCAGAAGCTTCATAGCATCTCAGAGAAGGTTAAGGGCCCTGGTTTTGAGAAAATACCTAACCTACCATTTCTTTTTTTTATTTGTTGTTTTTAGGTTACATGACAGTAGAGTCTATTCTGACATATTTAAGTAAACTTGGAGCATATCTTATTCTAATTGGGATCCCAGTCTAGTGGTTGTACATGACGTGGGGATCCACTGTGTTGTATTCATATATGTACATAGGAAAGTTATGTCAGATTCATTCCACTGTCTTTCCTATTCTTGCCCACCTCACTTCCCTTCATTCCTCTTTGTCTAATCCAATGAACTTCACTTCTCTGCTGCCACCCTCCCCTACCCCTTAAGTGATAGCATCCACATATCAGAGAGAACGTTTAACCTTTGGTTTTGGGGGGATTTGCTGATTTCACTAAGCATTATAGTCTCCAGATCTACTGGCAAAAGTCATAAAGTAATTCTTTTTTATGGCAGAGTAATATTCCATTGTGTATATAGATCACATTTTCTTTATCCATTCATCTCCTAACCTACCATTCCTAAACTATAAATATGCACCTTTCTGCTCCTCTTTGATCTTTGTGCTGACTTTACTGCTTATTCTGAGCTTTGACTCTGGGCAGAAAGTCCCTCTGGCAGTTGACCATCAAATCCAAGTATGATTGCTCCTTCTGTCAAAAATGACTTTTAAGATTGTTTTCTAATGCTTAAAAGAGAGCTGTTGAAGTTGTCTACTAAGATAGCAACTGCCAGCTCCAAGTCTGCGTCCTCTTTCTCAACTCTCCCTAGTGTTTACTTCTCCATTTCAGAGCCAGCCCCTGGCCATTTGTCATTGGATGCATGGATGCATTACATGCATTACAGTGAGGAGTCAAGTCAATCCCGGTACACCCTCCACCAATCCCTGGGAGGAAAGCAAGTCACTGCCACCCCACCCTTGCAGTCTTGCTGCTTTTCACAGTTGGCATGTGATAATTAAAATTAATTGATTGCTCTTAGTTTCTCTGGCAAAATGCAGCTCAGTCCCAGGGCACAGAGGGTCAAGTGTAAGCATCCCTGGCAAAAAAAATAACAGATGAACTAACTGAAATTTAAGCTATAAAGAGTTTTATCATATCAAATAACCTCTATGTTCTAACCAGGCCAAGTATTTCAATAGGAGGATCATCTAGGAATATTGTAACAGAGCATGTGTTTCCATTGTGACATCAAATTTAGAAAGTTCTAACCTTAAAGTGTTCTCTATGGACAATCATCCCTGCCTTAATATTTATATATTCCAACTAGACAGCTTGTTAAGATTGCAGAGTTCTTCTTCCTTTTCTTTAAATTTGTCTGTCAAACATCAAGCAACAAGTCCTAACTTTTGAACAAATTGTGGGACCCAGTGGATATGTTTTTCTCACTTATATCCTATATGGTTTCATAGATATTGTATCATAGTCAGTCCACCTTTTTGACATTTCTTCTTTCATGTTGAATCTTGCAGCCCACTGAAGACAATTTGCATGACACGTGCTTTCCCCCTCCCCAAAGAATTGGGATTCATTCAATAAATATTTATGAACACCTATTGAGTGTCCAGATTTCACATTAGGCAAAAACATAAATGAGATACAAATACTCCTCCATAGTTTTTTTAAAAAGGCAGGGTAATGAGATAATGGCAGTACCTAAGTGATTTCAATACACTGTGAAATGCCATGCCATGGGATAAAGACAGAAATGCATTGGAAACAAATAGAAACACAAAACACTTTAGGGACTAGAGAAGAGTGTCAAAGGAGGAAACTTTTAAATGAATGAGTGGGAACTAAGCCAAAGAGTGGGAAGTGCATTTCAAATGGAATGAGCTTAGAGGTGAAAAAATAAGATGGCAAATCTGGAAAATTGCATTTGGTTTGGTAGGACTGGGGCTTTGAGCTCATGAAAGAATGTGCCCCAGATGACACTGGAAAAATAAGAAGAAACCAAATAGAATGGGATCTCTAAAACATGATAAGAGCTTTGGCCTTTATCCTGATGATAAAAGGACTTTGGAGGAAATAAAAAGGAGATTCTATCATTAGGTCTTTCAATAGCTACCAGAGGGTGCATCCCTTAGTTTTTTCTCTGATTATTTTATGAAAACTTTCTCTCTCCAACTAAGCAGAAGAGGAGAACCACATCAAATTGTATGAGTAACACTGCATACAAAACAGACTTTCAATAAATACATGCTGATTATTGATTGATTAATTGATCTATTGGACAGAAAGACTGCTTCTAGATACTTTGGGCCCAGTTTGGTGACTTCGCGAGGATCTTTTTGTAAATATTCATGTTTTGAAGGTTTCAGATTCTGCTTATTTTAAAAACTACTTTCTTGTGAGTTTGTTTTTATCCTCTGTCTACCTTTGATATTGATATTATTTGAGTTTGTTTAATACTCAGTAGTGGTTAAATTCTGATTCAGTTGAAATAGTCATAAGGTATTGGAAACTGTGTTAACTTAGACAGGTGCTATTTTTATTGACATTGACCCAGAAGAGCAAAGACGGTAATATTTTCTGAAACATGGATTCAGAACCAGATTTATGGCTAGGTGATACAAACAAGAAACTCTGTGTTCAATACTTGGGCTCTTGGAGTGCCCTGGTTAAGATGCACCTCCTCATCACCAACTAATGTGTCAAGCTCTTCAATAAGAAGCTTCTACTGTCCCCTACTACACACTAAATATGGCAGAGGAGGCCCCCCTAGTCTTACAGTCGTTCATATCTCACACGATGTGCTTATGAGATCTTGGCTAAACAGCAAGTTCTGGTGAGAATAATGAGAGGCTGATGAATGAATGGCTGCCAAAAGCAAGGAACTTAGCGGAAAAAAGCTCAGATGGAGAAATACAAGGGTGACCTTCTTCACAAGGGTGTCTGTCCTTGGGCAGCCCTGCATTGTCCTTCCAATGCTTTGATCTGAATTACCAACAAAGAAAATCTCTCAACCTCTCTTTAAATTCCAAATTCCCATCTTAATTCTCATGAGATCTTATGTTTTTTACTTCTTCTAACTAAATCTAGCATTTTGGAATTTATGTGACAAAGTATTTTTTAACCTAGACAGGTAGCATTTGCAGCAAAAGGAAACAATGCTAAAATGTTCCATGGGCTATTGCATCCTGCATATTATAACTGTAGATATTTTAATTGATCCTTCACTGTTTTTTAATAGATTTGAAATACTGCTGATTGCTAAAAAGGAAAGAGTTATCTCAATAAATGAGAAGTTTCCTTACTGTTAAATAGAATTGCAGGAATAATAAACCACTCTGGGATCTAGAGGAAAGGAAATGATCTGAGGTCTTTTGAAAATAGCAAAATAATTATTTTAAACAATCTTAGCCAAAAATGTCCCCAAATTTGGGATTATTACTTCTAACAGTATGTTTTAATTTCATGTACTTTTTGTAGCTTCCTAATTGCTTTGGTTACAATCTAACATTATGTGCAAGCTGACTCTGATGACATTGCTTTGAAAGGAAGACCAGCTTCAGTACAGCCTTCTCTTCTGCCACTTCCTCACAAACACTTGGCCTATGAACTGCTCTGCAGTTTCTCGAACATTCTGTGCACCTTCATATTTAAGAGTTTTACCTTTGTAAAGCTCCTTCTACACCGTCTCGCCTATCAAATTCCAGCTCATTTTTGATGTTCAATTCAAAAATCAGCTCTGGCTTTATTCCCCCAGGTAGTATTAGTGATTCTCATTTTCATGCTCATATTTCAAGTCATGCATCTTTTTGCAACTCTATTTTTATATGATATAATTTTTATGGTTTCAATCAAGTCTTCTTTGCCACAAATTTACAAATGTATTTGTTCAGTATTGATCTTTGAATCCCATTCTTTCCTTCTGAATTCAAGTTTTCCTTTCTTGAAACACATTCTTCAGTAATTCTTTCAAGTACAGGTCTGTTATAGTTCTTATAGTCTTTTTCTGAATGTGTCTATAATTTTGCTCTCATGTGTGAAAAATGTTTAGCGTGGCAGAGGTTGTCTTTGCCTGGGATTCGTTAGTACCATAAGGTGGTATGGATTAAGACTTTAATGCCCATGGTTGATATAGCCTTGGGATTTCTGTTTTCTTACTAGAGTCACCTCCCACCCTCCCCTACCACATTCCAGATTCACAGACAGAAATAAGCTGGCCTATTGCCTCTCTGGCTAGCTGCTCCCTCCTCCCAGGAGTGGGCATCCAGATATTCTCTAACTTCCCACACCACCAACAATTTAGTGATCAGCACTCTTGTCCCTGTAGTTACCTATATGGGTAGAATGTTTCCTGTCTTCCCAAGCATGGAAGGGGCATTTCTCCCAGGTTTCCGGCTTCTGCTACATTCTCCATCCTAGCTGCCTTTCCTATCTCCTGTCCTCATGAGGGAGGTCCAGGGTCAATATACAGGAATCCCATGGTCAGCCTGTGACTTGTCCAGTCTATGATAATCTCTTCTTTCACACTTGGCTCCGAACTTTTCAAAATAGGTGCATTTTTAACAGCATTTATAAATGTTCACCATTGGGCTTGGGGTAAAATCAGCACTAGTTCAGTTCATGTGTTCCCAGGACTGGAAACATGAGACAGACCACGCCTCCCTCTGCCATGAGCACCTTACAGGCAGATGATGAATCTTAATCCTATTTTATTTTTAATAAAACATAAAATAATTTATTTTTAATAAAATATAGTCTATATCCATAAATACCTGCAGAATGGATGAAAGAGGGCTCTTGGTGAGACCTGGAGTCTGTCACTTACCAGTAATAGAATGAAGACCTTAGTCTGCTCCTGTGTAAAATGAGGGCCTTGAATTGCAACTAAACATTCTGAAAAGTCTCTTCCAGCTCCAACACATTCAAAACAGTTCTTTATGAAATATTAAACATGAGTGTTGTTTCTCCATGATACACTTTAACATGGCAATATTTTAAACATTACGTTACGGCCTAGAGAGAAACACGTGACTAATCTTTCATGTGTCATCTTTAACTATGACCTATACCTTCCCTAATCTATATTGAGCATGTTGCAGTCTGTTTATCTAGAAAATAAATATTCAGATGGAATGTCAATTACCCTTTAAAAGCACACTCTCTCAAAAGGTTGTATTGGATGTCACTTAAAAAAGTATCACAGCTGGTTAAATTTAGGATGTTGAGCAAATTCCAATTCAAAAATATTCCTTGGCACTAGGCCTAGGGCATTTTTATTTGATGCTAAATTGGATAAATTTTAATTCACTCTAAATTCTTTGCTTTCTGTATTTTTTCTTCTGGGACAGACAACCAACCATTGATATTTATTCAGTGTCCTTAACATTAAAGCTAATTTATAACATGTTGTATACATATTATCTAATTCCCTGTAAGTTTTACTTATTATGATACAGATTCACCTATACTTTGAAACATATAAATCAGAACTAATAATGGCCTGACAAAACTGTGCCCTAAGAATAATAGAAAAAAATAATTGCACTATAAATCTTTTTCCTCTATTTAAGATGCCCTTATATTTCATAATGTGATTTTAGTGAATTGGAGCCCTAAATTTTATTTTCTTGTACATTGTTTCCAATTTCTTTGTTGGATATTTGCCTATGTCTAGCAAATGTTACACAGAGCTGATATCAATATTATGAAAAATGGTAAGAGAAAGACAACCCTAGCTACATCTTTTGTCCAAATAAGAATGGTCATCCATAGAACTTGTGTCCTTGACATTTAAAATCAGAGGCTGCCATTCAACTCTTCAGAATCTTCTTTGTGTACTAGTAATAAAGCACACACACACAAAATAGTCAAAGAAGCCTGGGTGAGTCAATGGAAGTTTTTGTGGAGAGTGTCACCTCTCACTGCATAAACAGCTAGAATATGTGTGACAGTATTTGCATTTTCCAAATGACCTTGAGCCATGCACAGAGACTCAGTCTCCTCTACTTCCTGATGTGTACGATGGATGTGAAGTGTAGTCTTAGAATGATTGCATCATTCTTTGAAGGGCTGAAATATATCTTTTTATGATTGCTGAGCTTTGACTGACCTGAAGAAGTCAGTGAGCCGTCATGGCCATGTGACAGCTACCTTCAAATAGAAAGCCACCAAATCAGGGCTGGGGTTATGGCTCAGTGGTAGAGTGCTCACCTAGCATGCATGAGGCACTGGGTTTGATCCTCAGCACCACATAAAAATAAAATAAACACACTGTGTCCACCTACAACTAAAAAATAAATATTAAAAAAAAAAAGAAAGCCACCAAATCAAATCAACCAAATGTTTCCAAGCATTGCATAGACTAACCATCCAGAAAACTTAAATTTTCCTTGGGGAATTAGCTAGCCATGACAAGGACAGTCCTTCCAGGGTCAGCAAGGCCCAGATGTCAATTCATCAAATACAGAAACTAGAAAATGTGATTATTACATGGGGTTAGGAAGTGACATCTGAGTTACATGTCCTAATAACCTTTAGTACCAAGATTATTTTAATTTTTTTTTAAATTTAGTATAAACACAGCTCATGCAGTTGTATACAACTGTAAAATTAACCAGAACATTTAAATTTTTAAGGGGGAAAAAAGCAGATCTTGTACTTTAAAGCAACAGTTCTCCAGTTTGGGAGCACATCAGAATTTCCTGGGGGACATAGAAAACTTCATATGCCCAGGCTGCACCTTAGACAAATTAAATCAGAATCTCTGTGGTTAGGCATCAGTATTTTATCCAAGACTCTCAGCTCATTGCCATGGGAAACCACACTGGAGAACAAGTGCTCTGTAATAGTGGTTCTCAAGTATGTTCCTTAACCATCAGCAATACTATCATCTAGGAACTTGTTTAGAAATGCAGGCACCCTGCAACCTGATGAATCAGAAGTTCTGGGGAGTGAAGCCCAGCAGTATGTGTTTTAACAAGCTCTCCAAGGGACTGTGCTTTGCTACATTTTGAAAATCATTGCTTTCCAACCATGTTTCTCATTCATACAAATCATCTGCTGAGTTCCATAAAACTACAAATCACGCAGTTAAATTTGAATTTCAGAGGAACAACAAAAAATAATTTTTTAGGGTAGGAATGGCCCATATAATATTTGGGACATACTTGTCCTAAACAAAACGCACTGTTATCTGAAAATGTCATTTAACTTAGTCCTCTTTATTTGTTAAATCTGGCAATCTTAATCATCTGGGGTAAAGTGCAGATTCTGATGCAATAGGTATGAGGAGGTGCCTAAAATTCCCTGTTTCTAACAAGTTCTTAAGTCTTGCTAATTAATTGTCCACCCTTGAAGCACACTTTGAGTAGCAAAACTGTTGGATATCTCCTCTTTTCAGTGTCCTTATCAACAGATGCTGCTGATTGAAAAAAGTGGGATTTGGTCACCTTATATTCTACAGCATAGATTAATTCTCTTAATAACACTACTTGATCATATCTACCTTCCTTTTCTGCCAAAGAACCTAATTTGCTTTCTGTATTTGAGGTTATTTAGGTTCATTATAAATAAAATTCTTTTTGAATTTTCAAACTCAAAATCTGAAACCACAATAAGAAAATGTATTTCTAGGGGAATATTGAGAATATTTCCAAAAGCAAAGGAAATGAACAATTTTCAACATCCCATAATATCCTCATGCTCAGGATAAAGCTCAAATCCAGATGATGCGCTTTTTATTTTAGTAAGCGATTGAAATTATATATTGAGACATTCTTTTCTACTCAGTCAAATAAAGCAACTGCAATTTCTCTTCTGTTTAGGAACAATCTGGTGCTTCCATTTTCAAAGCTGCTATTTACATATCAACAGCTTTGTTCAGCTCCCCTGTTCTTTGGTCAAGTGTGAAATTATAATGAAAAGTAGAGAACAGGGTGGCACCCACAGATAGTAAGATGAAAAAAAAGGCAAAGAAGGAGTAAACAGGAACATTATAAGAAATAAACAGTATGGATTACAAATGTACATGGCTTGTCTTAATTTAAAATAAATTTAATTTTTGTTGTAACTTTTTTAACATCCTGGAAGTTTATATCCCTATTAATTCTAATTTCATCTACTTATAAAATGTGAAGTGGTTTAATTACTATTTATTATTTATTTTTTTGGTGCTTGGGATCCAGCCCAGGGCCTGTTGCATACTGAGCAGGTGCTCTACTACTGGCTTACACTACAGTAGTATTTTTTTCCCTTTATATGAAGAAAATTACAGAAGAATGTGCGGTGACTAAGATGACTTATGTAATTCAACATTGCCCTGTCAGATGCACTTCATCAGAGCTCCCATCTGTCTCTGTGCTGGGTGATCACGCACCAAATCCATCAGAGGAACAAACTGTCAATGGACGCTTCATAATATTTGATTTTACCATGGTAAATTTTATGCTATTTTTATTCAAAGATCCGTACGCCTTCAGTGCTTTGAGGGGAAAAGTCTTGAAAGAAAGGGATTAGGTTGAAATAAACACAGGAAAAGATAATAAATGACTTCCCAATCCCACTGAATTTAGAGTAGCTAGTTCATTTTGGTTGATTTGGGGAATTAGAAACTAAATATAACAGGATGCTTTATTACAATGGTTCATTCTTTTTAAATTCCTTCTATTTTATTTTACTTTTTCAATTATACATTTTTGATTGGCAAATAAAAACTGGATATATTGTGTACTACCTGATATTTACATTGCGGAATGGTTTGATCGTGCTAATTAGCATATGCATTACCTCACATAGTTATCAGACTTTTGTGATGAGAGCACTTAGAATCTATTCTTAGCAATTTTCAAAATATAATACATTGAGGGGCTGGGGTTATAGCTTAGTAGTACAGCGCTTGCCTAGCTCATATGAGGCACTAGGTTCGATCGTCAGTACTTCATATAAATAAATAAAATAAAGGCATTGTGCTCATTTACAAATAAAAACAAACTTTTTAAAATATATAATACATTGAGTCTTACCATCATCACTGTTTTGTATCACAGATCTTTGAACTTCTTCCTCCCAACTGAAATTTTGTGCCTTTGACCAGCATCTCCCCTCCTATGATTTATTCCAGTGAGTATAATGAATATAGTATTTCTGAACCTAAAATCACCCAGGGCCTTTTCTGGGTTTACTTATAGGTTCTATTCTCACAAGTCATTTCTCTGAAATTTTATGAAAAAATTAATTTTTGGCTTGTGAATATGTGTATTTCATAGTTAAAAAACAATCATCATATTTGTGTGGACTTTATATATATATATATATATATATATATATATATATATAGTCATTCCCTCCCACCTCAAGAAAGAAACCTGAAACTATTTTTGCATGTAAATATAAATATTTATAAGTCACCCTATTTCTTATTGCCTAGGACTTTACAAAGGAAGTAAAAATAGCTAAAAAATACTCTAAAAAGATTTTTCTAATACGTAATATTTAGTACACACAAAAAAGTATTATCTGTGTTCTTTTAAAGGCATAATAAAGATCTGCAAACCCACCACACAATTAGAGATCTAGAATATTAGCAATACCTATGCTTCCTCCCTGCCTGCACACACTCCAGATGTTCACTAAAGTGAATTTAGCATTTATCAAAGCTTTTACCATCTACATACAAATCTTTAAACCACCTATTGTGTAGTTGTGTGACTTAGCCTTCTGTGATGTACTCTCCTCAACATTTTAAGTTGAAGATTGATTCATTATGTTGCATGTTGTTAAACTTTGTTCATTTTTCTCTGTTATATCGTATTTCCTTGTATAGACTTACCCAATTTATCTACCCCTTCTAACAGTAGACATTTGTGTGGCCAACTTGCTTATATGAGAGACTCACTTATATAGCCAGAAGGGGATTTCCTGGATTATGGGTTGTGCTCATGCTCATCTGTACAGAAAACGTTTCAAATTGTTTTTTAACATGACTATACTTCCTCTATCAGCAATGTACACCATTGTCCTTTGTATGTCAGACTTAAAGCTCTAAGGAATGACCAATATTTGTAAATGGGCACAATACTCTTAAATCACTGAGTTGATTTAAATTATTTGTTTCTGTGGGTTATTTACTTTTTAAAGTTTCAGAAGAGACGTCTGATCTTGGTAAGAGTTACATAGCACATGAGTTTTTTCTTCCGAATTCCTCTGCTTAATTTTGGTTTAATTTGCCCACAGATGTGCCTTCTAACCAATGCACCATACTGTTAGTTCTATTCCTCCATAATTAATTCCATCAACAGTTTTGTTTCTTGATTTCTGTATGAATTTATGTGAGTAGCTACATGTGTTTCTCTATGCATACAGGCGTAATAACCTCTTGTTAACAACAGTAATATGGATTCACATTATTAAAATCTAATTGTATCAGTCACTTATCCTTCCCTTCAGTTCTCACCAGAAGTCAAGTGAAAATCAAGGTATAATATTAGATTTCTACTTGGAAAATTACATTGGAGAACATTGCAAAGCTTGGCTGAATCCTTATTTGACTTGTCCCCAGTAACCAGTGGAGAAGATTAAGAAAAGCTCCTTTCCCTACTGCATCAGGAATCAGGCCCTGACCTCAGAGTTATAAATTTAGAGCAAGAAGCTAAGAAAGAAAGGATATTCAACTCCAGAGCATGTAGGCATAAGGCAGACAACAGAGACTTAGGTTGCCTATATTTTAGGACAGCAACCCTACCTATGGAGAAAAACAGCCCACTAAAAGCTAGACTCACCCCAGACATACAGTTTATCCTCCTTCCTGAGGAGGAAATTAACCATTATTCTCTGTGTTAAGCTCTGTCTACATTATCTCATTTAATCATATAATATCACTATACATAGATATTAATATTTCATTACAATGTTATAGATGAAGAAACTAAAATATTAAAAAGCATAATTTTATAGCTAAAATGCTAGAGCTGAAATCTGAACTCAAGTCTACTGACTCCAGAACCCAGAAGCTAAGCCTTTTCCTTAAACTGTCCCTCCTTTCAACAGGAACCCTTTGGAGACCCAGTGTCTCCATTCAACAAAGCTATTCTCATAAGGTAAAGTTCTGGTGCCACGGTGGGTCATAAGTGGGATGCCAGAGGACCACCTGGCTCCCCCAGAATCATGTACAATCAGCCCTGACTTGGGGATTCTGCATTTAGCTTTGCAAAACTAGTTCCATGTTCAAATGTTCCATTTGAACATTTTGGTACTTAAATAAATATGCATGTGAGACTTCCTATGTGCCTGGCACTGTTTGGGGCACCATATGAGCCCTTGTATGCACATAGTATGTGGACATGCACAGTCATGAACATATGATAACAAAATGAGAAAGACATGTTACCTGTCCTCCAGGAGCTTGAAATCTAATGACTGCTAAGAGAGGGAAGGAGAAAATATTTCATTTCACAAACTTTAGTGCCTATTACATTTCAAAGATAGTCTTGTGGCAGAGCTAGTGGGAACCTAAAGAAGAGGAAGGATGCAAGAAACAGAAGTAGAACCAAAAAGATCTAGTAACCAAGAGGATGGCGTGTGACCGAGACCGGCAGCGTGGTCTGGTGAACTCCGCTCTTCAGGCTTGTGTGGGCAGGGGGCGCCCTGGCCAGGAAGGAGAATAAAGCCTTGCTGCTGAAGCCAAAGCATCTCATCCCATCTTCTCCTGCACCCAGTCAGGGATTTATCCCATTGGTTCTCCTGGATATCAGGCCTTTGGACTCACACAGAAACTATGCCACCAGTGTTCTTAGGTCTTCAGCTCACAGATGGAAGATCAGGGGCTTTCCTCACCTCCACCATCACACAAGGCAGTCCCTCATTTTATATGCAGGTGCTTCTCAATTAAGGATGAGGTTATGTCCTAATAAAGCGTCATAAATTGAAAATATCATAAGTCAAAAGTGCATTTAATCCAGCTAATTCCCAAACCTCACGTGTGTGTGTGTGTGCATGTATGTGTGTGTGCGTGTTGTGCACACACAGGGGCTCACGTGGTACCCACTGGAGCTCAGCAGCACAGCACACTGTAAAGGACAAGTTGTTTACTGTTGTGATCATGTCGCTGACTGGGAGCTGTGATCCAGTGACCTGCCCAGCATCTCAAGGGAGTATCATAAACATATCCCTCCCTACCTATGAAAAGTCAAAAATTCAAAATCTGAAGTACAGTTTTTTCCAAATGAGTATTACTTCCACACCATTGCAGAGTGGAAAAATCCTTAAGTCAAATCATTACAGGTTGGAAACCATCTGTGTGTGGAGGGGTGTGTATATCCTGTTGGTCTATTTCTCTGGAGAACCCTAACTAATAAAGAGGCTATGGGTTTTTGACCAAGATGATGACCACTACCCTGATTTCTGATCACTCCAAGATGCCACACACACTCTAGTACTTCAAGACAGTGTGCACTGAACTCTCAGATAGATGTCCCAAACGCCCATGTGTTCCCACTTGCTTCCTTCTAGAATATCATAAAATCAACACTGACATCCAGATGACGTATTTCCATTTTACTCAGGCTCTGAGATCTTAGTCTATGAATCAAAATGTTAAGCACTGATGGAGAGATTCTGTCCTGAAGGTGTCAAGCTGACAACCTGTGGAAGAATGCGTTCTTAAGATTGCTGAATTTTTTTTCTTTTAGGAGTATCTTATGACAGACTTGAATTTTTGAATAAAATAGTGATGTTCGTTGCTAGGAGTCATGGTAAAAATCTCTTTCCCCATAAATCTGTGTGTGTGCACGTGTGTGTGCACTAGGGGTTGAAACTGGGGCCTTACACGTGCACACAATGTATTGCTAAGCTACACCCTGAACACCCAGAAAATTAATTTTCTTATTGATTATTTCCTCTGACTTACACACTCTTCTTTTGGTTCTGCTTACTAGAGTTTAAGGGAGATATTGAGGAATGATATTGACCAGATTATATTGTTATATTATGTGCATGTGAGAACATGTAAAACGAATCCCACTACTACATATAATTTTAATGCACCAATAAAAAAAAATGGAAAAAATAAAAATAAACAAGAATTTATGTTGATGACCACAATCTATGTTTATGTGGATATAAGTGATATTACCATTCTATATGGATCATTTAACACCATTTTTATAACAGTGCAACTGAATGAATATTCAGTAGCTTCTGTTGTTGGATATACAATAGAAAGTCCAGCAAACTCAGTGCTTACCTTCGCGGAGCTTATAGTCTAGTCAAGAAGAATCATTTAACAAGTAGTGGCAGTTACAACATTGAGAAGTACAGAATGTTGTGGGAACCTGCAAGAAGATGATGTAACCAAATGAGGAGCTTGTCAATTGCTTCATCCTGCCACGGGTGGGGGGGTGGGAGATATTAGGTAAAAATAAAAAAATATGAATAAAATGTAGACTATCATTAATAATAACATACCAACATTTTTTCGGCAATTGTAACAAATATACCATCTTTGCCAAAGGTGTTAATCACAGGAGAAGCTGAGTCCAGAGTGAAGGGGGACTGTATTAATGCATTTCTTATAGATGAAAACTCTTTTGAAAAATAATTTTTATTTTTTAATTATATTAAGAGGAAAAACATACCAACAGACTTAAACAAACACTTCATCAAAGAACATATAAATAAATAAGTACATGAAAAGATGCCCAACGCCTTTATATATTAGGGAAATTCATATTAAAACCACATTAAGTATTATTACACAAGTACTAGTGAGGATTTAGAGAAATTGACACTTCCATGCATCGCGAGTGAGAATGCAAAGTAGCACAACACCTGAAATTTGGCAGCTTCCTTCAGTGTATGAATGAATTAGTAAACTGAGGTATGATTTTATGATGGAATACTATTCAGCCATAAAAGTAACAAATTATTGATACACAAAACTTGCATGAACTTCAAAGTCTTGCATTTGATTTTTAAAAAGCCAGAATCAAAAAGTTACATACTTTATGATTCCATTTTTATGACATTTGCTAAAAGACAGAATTGTAGTGATGGAGGTCAGATCAATGATTGCCAGACAGTAGGGGTTGAGAAGCTGTAAAGCAAAGGTATATTGGGGATCGCAGAGCTCTTCTGTATCCTGGTTGTGGTTGTGATTACATGAATATGCACGTGTTAAAATGGAACTGTTCACCAAAACAAAACCCATTTTACTGTCCTTAATTTAAAATAAGTTAAAAGAGAAAGAGTCTGGGAAAATAGTCCATCTCTATTAAAACAAAAACAAACAAACAAAAAAAACAAGCTTATAGAGAGTGGCAGGAAAGCCTGAGCCTCCATTACAGAGATAGGGGCAGAGCCTCATTTGTGGTCCTGGTGCAAAGATGCTCCCATTCTAGAAGAGGGAGAAGATGCTCAAAGACTAAATTACAGCATGGTTGATACTAGTTTTCAAACATAAATGAAATATAAATATAAACTGAATATAAAACTAAAATAAAATACCAACTAATGACATGGTTTTTTCAAGTTCATTTCTCAGCTAATAAATCAAAGTCTCTAAAAGTGTGGTAATTAATCCCCCAGAGGAATTTGATACAGAGATTTAATACTTTAATGAAAGTTTTATGTCCATTGAGCTTCTGTGAAAAATACTCCCTGTTGTTTTTTAGGGGTTTGTGCATTGAATTTGAATGAACCCTTCTCAGCCTATGGGTGCGCAGTGCTTACTTTGGTTCAACGCTGGTGTTGAAAGTGTACGAGTGCCCATGGAGTAGGCTACAGATATCATACAAAATAATGTTAAAACAGGAATAGACACAGGAGAATGGCAGGTATTCCCTAGGAAAGTGACATAGTATCAAATGATACAAACCTGCCTTATTATTTGAATTAACTGCCACAGTATCCAAATTAGTTGCAGACTCACTAGTCTAGACAGAAATTAAAACTGTAAATGTCTATTGCAAGTTTTCTTCTTTTTTTGTAGAAAATTATGGTTATATCTTGGGAATTTTATATCCTTAGGATGTACAATATTCACAAAATTTCACTACTTTTTTTCTCAGTACTGTAGATTAAACTTAGGGGTTCATGCATGCTATGCAAGGACTCTACTACTGAGCTACATCCTCAGCCCTTATGAGGTTCTACTGAAGCAAAAATAGGTTACCAAGGTTGGCCCAGCCAGGATCCCTTGGGAAAGAGTTCCCTAGCCTTGGTGGTAGGAACAGAAAAAAAATGGAACTGGAGTGAGTCAGGATGGCATGCCCATCTCCTATGAGATGATTACCCATCGAGAATAGAAGTATTAGTTGGGCGCGGTGGCACACTCCTGTCATCCCAGCAGCTCAGGAGGTTGAGGCAAGAGTATTGCAAGTTCAAAGCCAACCTCAGCAAAATCGAGGTGCTAAGCAACTCCGTGAGGCCCTGTCTCTAAATAAAATAGAAAAAATGGTTGGAGATATGGCTCAGTGGTTGAGTATCCCTGAGTTCAATCCCTAATACCAAAAAAAACCCCAAACACATATGTGTGCAAGCGTGCGCGCGCGCGCACACACACACACACACACACAACAAACCAAGAGTCTTTCCCCTAGGAGAAAATATTTACCAACCATCGAATCTGGGAAAATACATCTAGAATATATAGATAGTTATTAAAACTCAACTATAAGTAACTATATCCTGTGGAAAAGTAGAAGAAATTGAGAGAGCTTGGGTTTGGGGCTTACTATAATGACTGGTTCTTGAGACATGTAGATTGGCTCTCTGTTAAATGCTTTAAAACCTCTACTAAGTGCTTTATCACTGGGATGGGATCATGGAGCATTTATCAACTGAAATAGCTACGGCTTTTCATTTATCAACTGAAATACCCCAGCTTGGGTAGAAAGAGTATTTAAAAGGCTATAGCCACTGATGAGTTAACAGAGAGATGCCCACTGATCTTACGGCTGATATCTGAAGAAAAGTATGTACCAACTACATCCTGGAGAAGTTATGGTGTCCGGGAGATAGCAGGCTACAACAAAGCTGGCAAGCTATAGGGGCCAGGTGACTTGCTGCCACTTAGCATTATCTGTCCCGGCTGTGTTATTGCTGCTTCTGAACCTCTGTATCCTAAAATGGAGGTAATATTGCCTATGGCATAGGGTTAATGTGATGATTAAAAGTAATAATATATGTGAAGTCTACTGCACATAAGCCAGGCATTAAAAGATAACTGGAATCATTCAGAAGACAGTAACTGTGTCTGCAGGACTCAGTGAGTAAACCTCATAAAACTACACCCCTCAGACTTCTGAGGTGGAAAGAGATGACAGGTGGCTTGAGAAGACCTGATGCCAGTGGAGGAAAGGTGTTGGGGGAGGTTCAGATTAGTGAATCATACCCTCAGGTCCAAGAAGGTTCTTGGACTAGGATGGATCTCAGAGGACCAGCACCTATTACCACGGATGGTAGTACCTGTTATATTCATTTCCTTGGAGCTGTTGTAACAAAGTAACAAAATCCACGTGACTAAGACAGTAAAAAATTATTGTCACATAGTTCTGGAGGCTAGAAGTCAGTAGAACCATTCCCCCTCTGAAGCCCGCAGGGAAACCTCCTTTGCCTCGTCCTACCCTCTGATAATTTGCCAGTCATATTTGGCATCCGTTGGCTTACAACCATATGCTCTAGGTATCTTCACAATGGTTTCCTTCTTACACATCTGTCTTTCTAACCAAATTTCCCCTTTCATTAAAACACTAGTCCTGCTGGATTAGTACCCACCCCTAACTACCTCATTTCAACTTGACTGCCTCTGTAAAGACCCTATTTCCAAATAAGGTCACATTTCAAGATACTGGAGGTTAGGACTTTGGCATACCTTCTTTTTAGAGGACATGACTTAATCTATCACACTCAGTTATTACTGAGTAGAGGTCTTAATTGGCATTCTGTGCCCAGTGTGCTTGCTGGTGAGTTGCTGGGGTCAGGGGCAGCCTCTCACTCCCTGCCATGGCTACTTTTTCCCTTCCTGTAGCCCTATCCCCTTCCCAGTTATTCTCCACTCTGAGTCTCGCCTGTGTAATATCTTATGTAAGTGTCCTGTATCATGCATATAAGCTGAAGTTTTTCTATCACAGGGATGATGCATAAGGTCAACGCTTTGGAGCTCTGGTTCTTTGACCTTGGCTATATTTTTTAATAACCTGAGATGTTTTAAAAATTATAAAGTCTGGATTTACCCTACACTGATAACAACATATTTAGGGGGAATAGGATCCAAGTAGTAATATTTTTTTAAAGCTTTCTAAGCAATTCCAATGTTTAGCCAAGGATTAAAAACTACTGATTTCATGGGAAATCAGTAGAGCAGAGAAAATGTACCAAATTATTGAGATAATTATAGCATCTGACCCTTCTATTAGCCAAGTTAGAAAATTCCAACAGTAGATCAGGCAGGAGAGGATAATAGTAGCAATAGCGATGGATAGGCAGGGTAGCTTTGAGTGATCATGAAAATTGGAATCAGCAGAGTTTTGGGACATTGGATGGAGAGTCAGAGCGAGGATGAGGCTAATGTTCCAGGTTCTGTTAAATCAATGTAAGGAGGGCAGGAGGAGGAAAATGAATTGTTTGGGTTTTAGATGTATCAAAAGTCACACACTTCTGAAGCCAGGTAACAGTGTCAGATAACCCAGAAGAGAGATAGGCCAAAGCAATAATTTGGAAATCATTGGCATAAAATGGTACCTAAAAGCTTGGGAGTCGATGAGGTTATTTTAGGAGAGCAGGTTGGGTGGGAAGAATAGACCTCTGGGGAACACTAGTGTGCTTAAGGATGGGAGCAGGGCTGCTGAGGAAAGGGAACAAGCAAAGTAGACTGAGAGGTTAAAAGGAAAAGAGATGTCACAAAAGACAAAGATGCGGCTTTGAGAGGAGAGCTAATCAGCCGGTCAGGTGCTGCTGCTATATCAAGTGTGGTTTTTATTGAACTTGGCAACGTGGAGGTCAGTAGTGACTTAGGCCAGACCATTTTAACAGAGTAGTGGTGGCAGAAACCTAACCGCAGTGGAACTGCAGAGGGACAGGAAGAAATGGAGACAGAAAATATAAACTATTATCTTGAAAAGTTGGCTGAGAGAGAAGGATACTCAGTGGTAGCAAGGAGAATGCAGAATTCAGGGAAGTTGTGTGTGTGTGTGCGTGTGTGTGTGAGAACCAGTACCAATGAAGAGACTGAAACTCCAAAAGAGAAATAATTGCTATGTCAAGGATCCTGAATGGGAAGGGATTTTATCTAGAAATGGAACATTAAGCACCAGGGACATTTTTGTTTTGTTTACTCTGTGTGTGTTATGTGCACCTAGAGAGACAAGGATGGTTCTTCTAAGGAAGATTATAGTATAAAAATATTCTCATTTGAACTTTTCCAGGTGGAAGGCAAAAGTTGATCAGTGGGTGCTGAAGTTTGGGCACTGAAAACAGAGGAAAAATGAGACATTCAGGAGCAGAAGCAGCCAAGGGATAAATGTGAACAAAATCCCAAGTGCTGTTTTGAAAGTTAAGAAATCAAGATGGGTTTTCACATTCAAAGGTTACAAATGGGCCAAGACAACCACATCAAACCAAGGTTGGGTGCCCTTTGGGGTGTGCATGGTATGAAAGGAAAATTAACATACAGTAAGGAGTCTTGGGAGTTACAGATTTGTAGCCAATCGCCTGGGTCAGTACAACTAACTTAAAGGAAAGTATGAGGGCAGAAAGTTGAGAGATTTCTCACTGCAGAGCCTCTCTTTCCATTCTGAATAAACAGGACTCATGATGTTTGTTGATTAAAAGGGAGCAGGAGTTTGGTCAGAGGCTGGAGGAGAATGGTAAAATTCTGGAATGGAAAACAGAAAAGGAAGCTGATCAAAGACAAGTGAAACAGACGTCTGGTTGAGATTGGAGACTGAGGAGTTTGTAGTAGCATTACACCTCATGATGGAGCTACTGTCTCCATTTGTGCTCAGCAGTCCAGGTGTCGTAGCAAACACACTGTGAGATCTATCCTGCTGAGCAGGTGTAGCTGAAGTTCAGGGCCCAGGCAATTGGGAGGCTAGAAAAAGTTCAAGTCAAATGGGTGCAAAAAAAATGTTATAAACCTAGATATAAATGGAACATAAAACTGTATAGCTAATGAATGCATCACAATTACAAAATTTAACCTATGTCTGGTTTTAGGTGGTCCTTTTCTAACATCTAAGAAAAATATCCTGGTTCTTTCACTCAAGGTCATCTTGCTCTTTGTTCATTCCACAGACCTTTCAGTTTCATTTCTCTCTTGAAAGGGGAATGGTTTACTCTCTTCTGTGATTGCATGGTTATCAGATAGACAGAAGCAAATGAAGTTCTAGAGCTACCTTTCCAGTGAATACGTAATATTTCAATAGTGATTAAATTGGCAGTCACTGAAAACTTAAAGCCCCTGATTCTATATTTTTTGGAACAAAAACACTGGTTATTTCCCATGAGCATTCCATTAATGAGGAAAAAGAGCAGAACTCCATGAACTAACCTGATTTGACATTTACTTTAAATATGCGAAGTGCCATTTATCTGGATTACCTTATTATATGCCCTGGCTCTGCTGGATAATTAAAGGGCAGCTGGAGAATGAGAATAAAATCTTGCCGATAATTTACAAGAAGAATTTTTAGGACTCCTTGTCTTTCATTTAATGAACTTAGGCTGAACTGATGAAAGTGTTTTGTTGGGATCAGGGAGATAGAGTGGGGCAGATGGGAATGCTAAACTCCCTCTTGTTTGTTTGTTTTTAAGCCCTGTTTATTCTAGTCAGTAAAAGAGTTGGAGAGAGAGGAGGCTATGTATCTTTTCAGTTTTAGTAGGAAAAAATTGGTTCTTGGCCCATTTATTCTATTTTATGATATTATGTTGCATTATAAAATATAGAAAATGAAACTTGCCCTGAGGGAAAAAAAGAGTACACCTCTCTATATTTATTGTAAATTAAGATATAGGGCTGGGGATATAGCTCAGTTGATAGAGCTTGCCTCATATGCATAAGGCCCTGGGTTCAATCCCCAGCACCACATACACACACAAAAGGTATAAAATATCTTAATTTATTGGGGGAAAACCTGGATTATCCAAGAAGAATCCTGCAAAGGACCATGCCTCCTGAGAACTCTCAGTTAATACTAATAGAGGGTCATCAGAATTTAAATTTGGTTTCCTCTTCCAACTACACTGGCTCTTCTTCCTGCTGCAGTTCCCCAAAATTATGCTACCACAGTGTGCGAGGCTTTGAACAGAACTTGCCTCTCTCTGTGTGGAATGAATTAACCGAAGTGCAACATGGCTGATTGGAATACTGGTAACTCAACGCCAGTCACTGAAAGTGACACAAAAGCACCATTCCTGTTCTGTAGAAGAAATGATGAATAGGACTTGTGAGGTAGCGATATGGAGGGTGGGATGGGGCATGGGGTTTGCCCCATTCTAAATGACATCATCATGGGTAGGTGGCAGGGCAAGTGATTACCTCATAGAAGGATTCACTGGGAACCTTTTAGCATTAGCTTTTGTGCAAAGGCTAGGAGTGGTGCCTGTGTTCCTGGGTGAGATGAGATCAGAGTCAAGGTATAGGGGAAAAGTTATCAGGATTCAGGTCATCAATATCACTGAGAAAAAAAAAAATCATTATGGTTAGGGATGTGACATATGGAATTTGAATATTCTTTTCCCAAAACCAACGAATCAGTGGTTTACCTGGTCAACTCAGCTGTATGCCTTTACTTGCAAAATTTTATTTCTTCTTTTACAAAGATATAGGCAAGTTTATATAAGGAAGAGCCCAGATGTTATGAAAAGTCTAAAGATTTGAAGCCAGACCAATCATGTAAATCTCAGCCAACTGACCTCTAAGCTTCTATTCTTCTAATTGAGAAGTAAAGATAATAATGCCTACCTGTTGGGCTATTGTTGGCATTAACTAAGATAATGTAGGAAGTATCTAGCACATAATACTTTCTCAATATACTTAATACTTTCTTTTCTCATCTGTGAATAAATATCCAAACAACCTAGGTGATATAGGCCTGTTTTAGTCAGCTTTTTCCTGCAGTGACTGAAAGATGTGACTAGAGCAACTGTAGAGGAGGAAAGTTTACTTAAGGGCTCAGAGTTTCAGAGGTCTCAATCCATGGAACGTCAGGCTCCATTCCTCGGTGCTTGAGGTGAGGCAGAACACCATGGCATAGGAGTGTGGAGGAGGGCAGCAGCTCACCTGATGATCAGAAAGCAGAGAGAGAAACTCTATTCTCCAGATACAACATATATACCCCAAGGTCACACCCCCGGAGCCCACCTCCTCCAGCCACACCCTACACACCTTCAGGTACCATTCAGTTAATCACATCAGGGGATTAGTTCACTGATTGGGTTAAACTCTCATAACCTAATCAGTTGTGTTCTAAACCTTCTTGCATTGTCTCACATAGGAGCTTTAGGGGAACACCTCACATCTAAAGCATAATAAGGCCTGTGCTAAAATCTACCATGTTTCAAATGGGGCAAGTAAAGCATTCCCTTGCCTAGTGTCTCTGAATGGGGTTCTCAAATACAGTCACTGGACCAGAAGCAACAGCATCACCTGGGAATTTAGGTCCCATCCCAGACCTACTGAGTCAGAAACTCCTAAGGTGGGGCCCAGCAACCTGTGTTACCAAGCACTCCAGTAGACTCTCATGTACACTAAAGTTTGAAAACTATTGTATGAGGATAAATCAGGTTAGTGACTCAGCATACAGCTGATGTAGAGCCCACAGCCCTCAGGTAAACCAATTTATACTGAGTGCAACTAAATATTTACCTACCCAGATCCACTGGTATTAGCAATACTTTACTTTGACCTATGTGGTATTGGCTTTAAAAGGGGCCCATCCACATCATAATGTGCTCAAGTCCTAGACTTAATTTCTAAAATTCTTTCTACTGTCAGACCATGTGTTCAATCGTGGATCCTAATCAAGTTTGAGAAACGAACGGAACACATCACATTCCTGTTGCATGAGACCAGTTCTCAGTAGGTACGATCACCTTCTCTTCTCCACTGTATTTGGGGACTGAGAACCAAATAACTTGGGATATTTTTGATGATTGCAAAACTTTAGATTCTCAAAAACAGTGGTGACTATCAATAGCAGCCCAGAGAATAAGATTTAGCCTGGGGGATTGCAGGGAGCAGGGTAAATCTACGCCTTCTGATTTCTACAAGCCAGAGCAGAGGTGGACCCACAAGAGATGCTTCCAGACTCTGTCCTGCCCCCTATCATGTGGTCCATGCATTGGGTACCACTTCACTGTAGACTTCGAAATGACTCATCAACAGGTGTCTGTCATGCTGTGTGTTAATGGCACACCTGTTCCTTCTCTCTACTACTCCTTAAATGGATAAGGAAAACAAAATACAGCCTTTAGCTTGAAACACATGCTTTCACAAATGAGCCCCTTTCAACCATGCCCAAGGAGATTCAGAAAACAAAACCAGTTCTTTCTCTCTTGTATACACTGTGGCCATCAAAGAATAAGCATTTTTTCTGTCAAGGTCTAACACTTGCTAAAGTGATTGCTGGAACCTTCAGGGAAGAGAGATTGTGTTTATAATGAGAGAAAAATGGATTAATCAAAACTCTAGCCTTCAGCTGTCAGCACTAGAATACAATATGTCAATTGGCATATGATGTGGCTTTGACAAGAATACCATCTTACTTGCTTTAGTCAATCCTATTTGAAGCAACCTGATTTAAGCAATGATTTTTCTCTGCAACAAATGAATGCATACCCACAAAATCCATTAGTTATGAAAGTTGTGGCATTGATTTCAGAATAAAATGCTGTTGCAAAAGAAGGAAATCATATTCTAAGATCTCCACTACTGACAATCCGTACAGGTCTCAGGAGGGAGGAACTTGCAAAAGTATAGCCCAAATAATTTGTCTATCTTAATCAGCAGCCTATAGACTCTAGCCTATAAAATCACCAGGAATTAGGTTTAAATTAAGAACCAAAACAAAAAATTTGTTTACACTAGCATCACTTAAGAGTTATAAATCTGGCCTTAAAGATATTCATATTTCTGTATGTTCTTTATGGAATACATGGTGCTACCTAGTAATATATCATTCTGAGTAACATTGTTCCCCTACCCTAAACGAACCTACAACCATGTCACATTCAGACCCATTTCAAATTACTGCAGATGTGACTGTTCAAATTATTACAGATGTGACTTTCTGACAGTGTTCTGTGATCTGGGAGGGGCCTGTGGATTTGAGGCCATAGCTTTTCATTTTTCCAGGCATGAATGATGTGACATCTGTACCTATTCCAACATATGCACATCAGCGATCTAGAAGTGATCTGCTGACACATTGGACAAATTGTTTTAATATTATTCAAAGCCAGAATTGAGAAGAAAATAGTTTTTAATGGAATTCCATTTAGACTCCACCCCTTCACAGTTATCTTTCACATAAGCACTCTACTCCCCCTAGGTACTGTGTCTTTGGACCACTCCACGCCTTACTCTATCTGACAGGTGTTACTGCCTTCAGTTTCTGTGTACCTAAAGTAAGAATGTACATGTCTATTCATATGCATATGATTTTATATGATTAAATTAAATAATGGTATATTAGGTACAGATTCAATAAACATTAAACATTAGATCTTATTATTCACTTATGCAGACTTGTTTGGAGGCCTAAGGCTATATAATTTTATGTTTGTGTTTCTCCATTTGACCACTGAAAATTTGACTTTGTTTCTTGGAAACAAAGAAAAAAAACAAAGCATAGCAACAAGCAAATCATATTAAACATGTGCACATTTTGTATGTACATATACATATGTACATGGGTCCAATAGGTGTAATTTTCATTTTAATGGCAAAAGTAAGCTTATAAATACAAGTATGGGAAGTATTTCTTTGAGTCACGTTCAGAATAAAGTTATTCTGAATGTTTATAGAATCCCTGCATAAAGGCTATTTGATAACAGTAAATGATTGATCTCTTCAACCAGAGCTTTGCAGAGTAAAAAAAAAAAAAAAAAAAATTTAGCTAGCTAGTCTTAGATTAATCCTGTCCTAAAGCTAAGGATCTGGTATCAGGTAATAACTCATAGAGGACTTTTCTGTAGGGACTTCCTTGTTGATGACGTGTTAGCAGAGTGTGGAACCTGAAGGCTCTAGAGAAGGGGATCTCAGAACACAGTCCACGGTACTCTGCAACTATGCTAATTGCTAGGGTCAGCTGGGTCCCAAGAAACCACAATTTCCGGAACAGCCTCTAAGTTTCCTTTTTTAAACACCTCTCCCCATGGCAATTCTGAACCACACTTAAATATCAGAACCACTGATATTTATTTTTGCCATCTCTGGCAATATTCTGACAAACGTGCCTTAGATCCAGTGCTTTAGATGGATATTGGGCCTGGGCTAAATTCTCTAGATCTAAGACTTAGCCCTATGGAGTTAGAGTGATTAATGACATGGAAGGCCCTGCGGTTAGACCTGAAACCCAAGGGTAAAGCAGTATTTGGTTATGATTATTTAAAAACCAGACTTCTGTTTCTCAAAAACATTTTAGCCAGGGCAAGAGAAATTACGAGTCTGCCGGTAAAGTCGATAGATTCCAGTGATAAAAACAGAATCTTCTAAACACATTCCCAAAGTTCTGTACTGCCTGGCACAATTTAGGTGCTCAGTAAGTTATGTTCAATTATTTAGTACTGAAAAGAATGTATCATGAGCTTAAACAGAAATAGCAGGCTTCTCAAAGGAGGTAAGATTTGAGTGACCCCTAAGGGAGTTGGATTTGGGGAGGAAAGTAAGTGAGGAGCAGCCTTCCAGGCAGATCAAAATATGCACAAAGACATGGGGACGGGAGAGACCCTGTCTTGTTTAGGAACCCCAGCTTTGCAGACAAGAGTCCCACAAAAGAGAGCCACAGAGACTGGGCCCAGGACACAGAACCGCAGAGATCCTGCAGGATGATCACAGGAGTTGAGGTGAAAAGGACTGTGACCGAGATGCCAAAGTCCTCCATGGAAGAGGTGCAGCACCCTCAGGGTCATCAGAGCATGGTCACGAGAGGAGGATGAGATGGAAAGAATAAACTTCGCTGCTTCATGGTAGAGAAGAGATGCAGAGTGTGCCACCTTGACTCAGGGTGTGGCCATTAAGGGGAATGGAGCCTTCAGGGGGGCAAGTCAGTTTTTTACTGAATGCAAGGAAATGGAGATAAAACTCCAGGGAGACTTTGAAGATGTAGAGGAATCAAATTCCAAATGACAGAGTAGAAATTGCCAAGAGATAGGGCCCCTACATGAAGGAAGAGATGGAAGAGGAATAAAATCTGTCCAAGGCTCATGGTTCAGCCAAGCAGGTTGGTGTTCTAGAGGGACAGTGGTAGAGGAAAGGCAGTTCTATCTGCTTGGCCTCCAATTCTAAGTACAGATTCTGTCCTGATCCCCAAATTCCCTTTTGGACTATTGATATGGGCAGTGTCCCTCCATACCAGGGGATAAGTCCACTTGGTTTTGGCCATTATATATTCCATTTGCCTATGTTCTCTCTTAGTTGAAAAAATAAGCAATTGTCATCACAACAGAATATCCTAACCAATACCAGATTGCTCCTCATGCACTCTATTTTAGGAAAGCATGCTCCCCAGTTTATCAGGAGAAAATAAACACTAACACGCTGACCTGTTTTCAGTGCTTTCCCACTGCACAGAAGAGCAGGCCAAAGTTAGTGTCTATTCTGGGGAAAATATATCCGCAGAATTCACTAGAATAAATTCCCTGACAAGGAATGACAGAGGTAGCCTTTCAGCATTGTTATGATTCAGACATGAGGTATCCCCCAAAAGTTCACGTGTAAGACAGTGCAAGATGGTTCGGAGGAAAAATAACTGGGTTGTGAGAGTCTTAACCCAGTCAGTGAATTACTCCCCTAATAGGGATTAATTGAGTGGTAATTGAAGTAGTGGTGTGTGGATGGAGGAGGTGGGAATTAGGGCATGGCTTTGGGGTATATATTTGTATCTGGAGAGTCTCTCTCTAGTTTCCTGATCACTGTGATGTAAGCTGTTTCCCTCTGCCACCCTCTCTGCCCATGGTGTTCAGCCTCACCTTGAGCCCTGAGGAATGGAGCCGGCTGCCTTCTATGGACTGAAACTGTGAGCCCTCAAATAAAGTCTTCCTCCTCTATAATTGTGCTGGTCCTTTAGTCACAGCAGCGAAAAAGCTGACTAAAACACTAAAAGAGTTGGAACTATGACTAATGTCTTGCAGGGGAGGATGTTTCACCCTCAGTACAATTCAACAGACTTTTTTTTGGTACCAAGGATTGAACCCAGGGGCACTTAACCACTGAGCCATATCCCCAACCCCTTTTTATATTTTACTTAGAGACAGAGTCTCACTGAGTTGTTTAGGGCCTCACTAAGTTGCTGAGGCTGGCTTTGAACTCAAGATCCTCGTGCCTCAGCCTTCACAGCTGAGGATGACAGGCGTGTACCACCACGCCCAGCAGACGTTTTTAAGTTTATAAATGTAAAGGTTTCCAATCATAGCATGTCCAAGGACTTATAAAATAGAGACTGGCATAGCTGTTTGGTGAGGTCAGTTGTGTTCACAGCCATCAGCATACATTGTTTCTGGACCCTAGTTGCCTAAGCCACACTGTGGGAGATGATGTCCATAACCTTCACTTATGCTGTCCCTGACAGCCAAGCCCAGCCCTTGCCATCAGGATAAACTCTCATCCAGCGTTGTTTATTCATAGTTTCATTGCACTGAGGAGATAGTTTCCAGGAATAGTACCAGAACTTGTGAAGTCTTCAGATGAAATTAACTTATTTCCATTTATGTGTTATGTTACCAATATGGTATTGGTTTTGCCATCACTGTCCTTTCTGCGATGACATAATAAAGGTTCTGTGACCTTTATTAAGCCAAAATATAATGAAAATCTCTGCTGATTTCATTCAACCTGCCTTATGCTCAAATGTCACTAAAGGGAATATTTCCCCCAAACCGGTATAAGCACAGTCCTATCCAAATCTTTATCATTGTTGAGTTTTAACATCTCAAAAAATCACAGTTCCAATTGTGTATATTGTTAGCAATTTTGAGAATCAGAATAAGTTTAATGGAAGATAGTCACTTTTAAGATAACCTGGGACCTCTATCTGTACAATTGCAATAAGCACCGATGGGCTTGTTATTATATAATCAATAATACTGAGTCTATGTAAAATGTACATATAATTAACGCTGCACTTTATCTTAATGGTTCTCAAACTTCAGCATGTATCAGAATTGCCTTGGAGGGCTCATTAAAACACAAATTGATGAGCCCCACCCTTCTGACTCTCTAACTTTCTGGGGAGGGGCCCCAAAATATAAAATTCTAACAAGTTCCAAGGTGATGTTTATTGCTACTGGTCTGGAATCCACACAGTGAGAACCTCTCTTTCACCTCAACAGCTATCATTTTAAAGTCTAATCCCTTAATGGTGATAAGTTGATTGAGCCAGATATTTTTCTCCTTCATTTTTGGAGCTGCTACTTCAAGTGTCTAGAGACCATGTATGTGAGACTCACCTGGATACTTGTGAGCTATGAATGAGATTCATCAGATATCCAAATCAGAATCCTTTTGTGAGGAACAAGTCTCCTAGGTACTATCTATGAACATCTACAATCATGACTCTCTTGCCTTGCCTTCACAGAGGAATCACTTGAAGAGCTGTAAAGAACATAGAATCATGGATTTCAATTGTGATTTAATTGATTTGAGTGCAACCTGGCCACTGAAGTATTTGAAAGCTCCCCAGAGATTCTGATGTACAGCCACAGGCTTAGAATGACAGCCTATGAATAAACTCTTCCTAGTTTGTCCTTTCTTAACCTATGTCCCTTAAGAGAATTTGTGGTCCACCAGATGTTTATAAATATTTTTTACAAATCTGCTGTGGCCAGGAAATGCTGACTAAACAGTTACTAGATTGTTTGACACCAAGATATCTCAGGGCCTTTAGTATGATTCTTTGTATCATCACACTTCCACATGGCATTTCCCAAACTGTTTCACCAAGGTACACTTTATTGAAGAGCCCTTTCTTAAATGGATTTCTCAAAGAACTGAAATTGTGTGTTTATATGTGAATATATTAACAGATACACTTATGTTTTCTGGAAAAAAGACTCATAACATTCATCAGATTTTTATTAACATGATCCACAGATATTTAAGAAATACTCACCTGAAATGTCAGATGCATTTTGGGGTGCCTAGAAGGCTTACGAGGAACATATAGAGGAAATGTGATTTTCCTCTTAGGAGCTGAGGCACGCTGGGTCCACCAGGTTATCTTTGTATACATGCTTACTGAATCTTCTTTCATTTATAATTTAGCATCTCTGTTGAGATGTAATTCATGTACTTAAAATTCACTTGCTGTGTACAATTTTATGGTTTTGGTGTATTCACAGAGTTGTTTACTCATCACCACAATCTAACTTTATAACATTTTCATCACATGGAAAAGAAACCCTATACCTATTAAGAAGTCACCCCATCTCATAAGGCCTCCCTGCTCCTGCTCTAGGCAACCACCAGTCTACTTTCTATCTCTATGTCATATCATGGAATCACATCATATGTGGTCTTTTGCGACTGGTTTCTTTACTTAGCATAATATTTTAATTCATATTTGAATATGTATCAGTATTTTATTTTTATTGTTGAATGATGTCTTATTTTATGGATATACCACATTTTATTTATCCATTCATCCCTTGATGGACACTTGGGTTGTTTCTACTTTTTGACTATTATGAAAAATACTGCTATGAACACTCGTGTGCCAGTTTTTATGTGAACACGTGTTTTTGGTTCTCTAGAATAGAATTTCTAGATCATAGGGTAAATCCACATTTAACATTTTGAGGAGTCCATAACTGTTTTCCAAAGTGGCTACACCATTTTCCATTCCCATCAGAAGTGAATGAAGTTTTCCATTTCTGCACATCTTGCTAATACTTTTTATTACTTATATTTTATTATAGCCATCCTAGTGAATATGAGGTACTACCTAATTTTGATTTTTATATGCATTTTCCTAACAGTTATTGAGCATCTGTTTCATGTGTTTGTTGGTCATTTGTATAATCTTTGAAGAAATGTCTATTCAAATTTTTTGCCCAGCTTTTTGATTGGGTTATTTAATTCTTTATGATTTACATACTGGATACAAATCCCTTATCAGATGTATAATTTGCATCCCATTTATGTGTGGCCTTTTCACTTAATGTAATTTTTTGGTACTGTATTGTGTGTAGTACAAAAGTTTTTACCTTTGATGCAGTCCAATTATTTTTTTTTCTTAGTTGCTTGTGCTTTTTTGGTGTCATATCTAAGAAATCATTGCCTAATCCAAGTTCACAAAGGCTTATGCCTATTTTCTTCTAAAATTTTATAGATTAGCTCTTATATTTAACCTTTGATCTGTTTTGAGTTCATTTTTGTGTATGTTATAAGGGAGGAATTCAAATTCATTCTTTTGTATGTGAATATCCAGTTGCCCCAGCATCATCTGTTAAAAAGAATGTTCCTTCCCACTTTGAATAACCTTAGACCCCTCCTCATTTTTTTTGAAAATTAAGTAACATAAAAAGACAAATTAAAAGATTCATTGAGAATCTGACAAGGCAGTTATGTATGCTGAATACTATGACTGTCCTAGAGCAACTGAAGAGCCTAATTCAGCATCTATTGGAAACTAGTTAAGTACTTCCTGTGTTCTGGACTGGGGTAAGAATCAACTAATTCCTATCTGATTTATTAGTGCCCTGTGAAGACAGACACAAATATTATATTCTGGAAAATATTCTAATAGAGATACATACATGGCAAAATTCAAACATAGTAATGCAAATGCTTGATTCTGTTTGGGGTTAAATATAAATTCAGCCCCAAAGATGGGAAGGACACACCTGGGAGAAGAGAAATGATCTGCTGGGTTTTTTTTTTTCTTGGACTAGAATATTGTGAATATGAATATGAATGTGGAGGGTGAAGTGTAGGTGGAGATCAGACAGAAAGGCAGGTTGGGGTTGTAATCCCAGCAGCTCCAGAGGCTGAGGCAGGAGGATCACAAGTTCAAAGGCAGCCTCAGTGCTAAGCAATTCAGTCTCTAATAAAATATAAAAAATAGTCTGGGGATGTGGCTCAGGGGTCAAGTGGCCCCGAGTTCAATCCCCGGTTGAACAGGCAGGTTGGAAAACTCTTCATGTTGTCCTGTGAAAATGGGCCCCATTTTATGGGTAAGAAGGAACCCCTGAAGGACCTCAGACATTAGTTGAGTACTGGATTTCTGGAGGTGGCTTAACCTTCTTTGGGAATCTGGCTTTGGCAGGGGTGGTTCCAGGTCTGGCATTACTGGCTGAGAATCGTAGATCTCTCATTCTCTCCAAACCATGTCTAGGTGTTTATGTTGCTCCTTAAATAGAAAATTTTCCACTATAACTATTCCAATCACAGCTTAAGCTTCCTTCTCATACTAGAGCATTAGCCCCAATAAGATGAAAGCCTGAGAAAAATAAAATAACTTTTCATCAAAGGCCAATCAACTCTCACCAACAGACTGTGATGGTGTTTGATGAGTCCCCTTACATAGGTTCTCCTTATGTGCTTAATTGGAAAGGCCTCTTCAGGGAATCATCTATAATGCCCAACTTGAGCTCCAAGGAGGAAAGCCTGAGAGCTTTCATTTGTAAACTAGAGCAAGAAAATGTTCCTACGGATTCTTAAAGAGAAATAACACCTTCAACATCAGTGGTAAGAAAGAAAGCATAGCAGCTAAGTATAGGAGCACAGTCATGCTGTCTAAACTCAAAGCTGGTGTCTGTCATTTACCAGCTATGTGATCTTGGGAAAGTTTCTCCTTGAAGTGTCAGTTCTCTGATCTGTACAATAAAGATAATAATGATGCCTACCTCGTAAAGCCCTTATGAGAATTAAATGGGATAATCCATGTTAAAGGCACTGCTACTCAGCATAAATTAAGTGCTTAACAAATGACTACTGTTATTATCCCAAGAGCCAAAGGTATTTCTTGTTTTGATTTTGGAAATTAGTATAGATGCTGTACACTGAAGATAACTGCATATTCACTGTGTGTAAACACCTCAGAACCAAGCCCTTGCACAGACTACGCATCTCTGCTGTACACCTTAAGCAACATGCATTAACTTCTCAGGAAACTGTACTGTTCACATACTGGTCCAAATGATTTTTTTTTGTACCAGGGATTGAACTCAGGGGCACTCAATCACTGAGCCACATCCTCTGCCTTATTTTGTGTTTTATTTAGAGACAGGGTCTCACTAAGTTGCCTAGCACGTTGCCGTTGCTGAGCCTCTCAAAGTGCTGGGATTACAGGCGTGCACCACCGTGCCCGGCTCACATGTTGGTCCAAATGATATTTTTGAAACATCTCATGAGAATTGGAATTCAGCTATATTTGTTTAGGATGATTTGTGTGTTGTTGAAGAAAAAAGTTCCCAGCTATTGGCTGAGAGAGATGACCAGGACTATCTTTAGCTAAAGATGTGGTTTCTCCAGAAAAATCATCAGAGGTTACAATTACTACACAAGAGATAGACATACGCCGTATAATTAAGGAAGGATACATTAACAAAAGTGTTATGATGATAAACACAGGGGCGATGATATGTAATTAACCTTTCCGGCAGTTAACATCAGCGATTACCTAAGCCTCTTTTTACAGAACTCCTTGCTTAAAAAACATACATTTTTGCCGTAGCATTTTCTCAAATATTTAATTTACCTACCTGCAGAAAAAATCATTGCTTGTTTTTTTTTTAAGTTATACTGTTCCATTTCTGTCACATCAAATTTGTATTTTTTTAAATGAATTGATTCTTTTAAAGGAGCTGATTTTTCTCTGGATTCTCTAAATGTAAACAAATATCTGAAAAATGTTTATTATGAGAAGGCCAGCCTGCTGTTTTTGAATTATTGAAGGATGAGCTTGAGATGGGAAAATTTAGGTTCTGTGATAGCCAAATCTCAATGAGTGAGTGATAGAACAGAGAGGGAAGAAGTAGGCACAGAGACCAGGAAGACCTCTAAGACCAGGAAAGTATAAGCAGAGACTAGTCAGAGGACTTAGTATGAGGACAGTTTAGCCATGACTAAAAATAGGAGAGAGCAAACCATCCCATGCAATATCATAAGAACAAAACTTGAACCCTGAGATCTGAAAGATGAGCAGATCTACTCAATCCTTGCAGCAGTCTTCAGAAGGCCCAGGAGCAGGATGTGAAGTACATGTCCACAGCATGACCTAGTAGGTATCAGAAAGATTCCTGGGCAGTCCAGGGTCCCAGCCCAGAAGACTAGAGGACAAGATTAAGGACTTCAGTCCCTGAGGGACCCGGGAAGAAAGCTAAGACCATGGCTCCTGATAAATCAGGCAGAATACCACCCGGGAAATCTGAGGAGAAACTCAAGACAAGGGATGGGGAGAGAAGACAAGAGCCCAGCACTGAGGGCAGAGCAAGCCAAGGTCAGTGTTGCCCAGTTACTAAGGTACCAGCTACAGGACCCTGACCAAGGCCAACATTAATCTAAATCTAGGGTTAGTTGAACCCACAGGTATGAATTAAGTCGGGACTTTTCAACCTTGGCCCTATTGACATTTTCAGATAATTCTTTGTTGTGGGGAGGGAGGCAAAACTTCCCCTGATAGAGAACCACCACATTAAGTGGGCACAGCTACTTAAGTTCAAGAAATGCCAAGGTGAAAAGAAATGTAGATTATTAGGCATTCCGAGCTTCTATTTCATTGTTATTGTTTTTGTTTATTTGTCTTCCTGCTGTCCCTAACTGTATGTCTCAAAAGAACTTCCTTCTTATTCTTAAGCAGCAGGCTCTTTCTCATTCTGTTTGCCATTTTTTCTGGTCTCTTCTGTATTGTGCTGATAGGATATGACAGTAGTCAAGCTTTGCCCTAAAAACAATTACATACCTACATGTTCCTTACAAGATGACAGTTACACTTGCATTTGTCTGTCCATTTACCAAAAATACCCAAATGAAAAATATCCTGTCCAGAAGTATCCGTAGCATTGTCCAAATTACAAGTCTGATCTGTAAGGAACTCCATTGTTTGGAACTGGTTTCCAGTTAGTGTTGGTCTCTGAGATGTCAGTTAAGGCATTCTGAAAAACCTATATCCCTCTCGCTAGTTGGTCCTTAATGCTTGAAATGACTAAGGGTCAGATGGCAATAGTGACAAGCCTAGCTTACTCTGCTCATTAGGAGAATTTCTCATAACTTTGCTCTCTAATTATTTCTCTCAATTGGCCATTATCGATGAGTGGAAAAATGGTGTTATAATTTTACAATGGAAGGGTATCATATAAGATCTTAACAGCATTAGCCTCTTTCCTGAACTGGGCATGTTCTAGGTACCACTCCTTAGCATCTGCCACATGAATTATTTGGTAGATGAGAGCCAGTCGCTTAGCTGCTATTCTGCTGAGCTGAGAATCACGAAAACTTACCCAGCCTGCTTTCTGTGGCCAAGGCCTGCCAGCTATTCCTATATATTCCCCTGTGTGGGGAAAACAGACTGAGTTTTTGTTAGGGTGGAAGAAAATATAATTTAACCTAGGCATGTCAACACTAATAGATTGTTAGAGATCTACATGCAATCACACAGAAAGCCTATCAAGGCTATGTGGATCTCTTAAGGAGAACATGACTACATTTTACCATCTGAGTATTCATTCATTTCTTATAAGCTCATGTTACATTAGGATTAGGCCAGGATATCTCCATAGGAGTGGGAGTATAGAGGTTTCACTTAGGTGATTTTTTAGTGTGAGATGGCTTTGAGGGTACTGATGGAAATTAGGAGAGGAGCCTGAAACCTTTTTCAGCCATCCTTGGTAGTATTGAATCTTACTACTAGTCTATTGTCTGGGATGTTTGGTAAGAGTTCAATTTATCAAGTATTTTGAGCTGACCGCTTTTCACTTTTATTTTCCCAGGGTTTATTCACGTTCACAATGAATTTTGTACCTAAGAACTTTAAGACTTTAAGAACTTTGAACAATGGAACTATATGCTAGAATATATACTTTGTGCTGAAATATTTATATGTAACTATAAACCACATACTCATTCCAACATCTGAGCTGATTGATATGAAATATAATAATTAGTGATAAATTCAAGAATCAAGAGTGGTAGTCTTGGGGCTGGGATTGTAGCTCAGCGGTGGAGCGCTTGCCTCACATGCGTGAGGCCCTGGGTTCGATCCTCAGCACCGCATACAAAGCAATAAAATAAAGACATTATGTCCATCTACAGCTAAAAAATTATTTAAAAAAAAAAGAGTGGTAGTCTTGTAAAGCCACTAAACTTCTTAAAAGGTCAAGTTTTAGTTATACTACATATAACTAAATAGCAATAACAGCAATAATAAAAATCAAGGGCTGGTTGTATGCTACTACATTAAGGACTTGTGCATATATTGCTCACTAAATCAATTATAACCCTATGAGATTTTTGTTATTATCTCCATTTTATAGACAAGAAGACTGAGACACAGAAAGTGACTTGCCTAAAGTCATGGACTTGGCCAGCATTTAAGATCAAGCAGACTGATTATAAAGTCTGCATTCATCATGATTATACTCTTTTGTCCATTTTTCTTGTATATGAACCAAAGAAGGCTATATCTATATTTTTTCTTTGCACTCTTATTTCACATTTATGTCATTATATATCATTACAATTTCAAGAATCCCAGATTTTTGATCTATATATTTCCATAATACCAGATTTTACATATATATATCACAATATATAAATGAGAGAATTCACATGTATGTGTAAGTGTGAATTTGTACTTCCCTGAGTTACATTTGGTGATGCGTTTAGAGCAATAACAAACTACATATAAAATATTATGAGGACGTAATGCTGATTCCAGTACCTCCTATTTAGAGACTTGCTGAAATTCCCTGTCAAAGTGACTCAGAAATCAAGTCTCTCCTGGACTCTAGAGGCAGATAGTTACCTAAACATTGTTTTCTTTGGAAAGAAAAATCAAAGAAGCCAGTTAACAATTAATTGGCAGGAGCAGAAATATGTAAGCAGCGGAGATGGGGGGTAGGGGAGGTGCCCAGGGACCCTAGAAGGCCCCACTCATCCCTAATGCTGACAGGGGAACTACAGACTCAGAGCACACCTCTCTGGCTCTTTACCTGCCACCTGTACCTTCTGCCTTTGAGGTGGACAAAGGACAAAAAAGCCAGCTGTCCCTTCAGGTCAGGGCCTTGCACAGCCTCTCTTCCTTCCCCAGGGTAGTGTCTGAAACATGGTTGGCACTAGCCAACAGCTGGAGGTGCTAGTGAACCCCATTGAGAAGGAGAATCTTCAGGTAGTATCAAAAAAAAAAACAACACTGAAATTCTAATTTTTTAAAAATATTGGACAGAACCACCTGTGGCCAGATTATAGTCCCAGGCTGCCAATTTTGAATATCCCATATGGAGAAGGCTCAAGGAATTCCTTCAAAATAGCAAACAGCTTGACCTTAGAGGAACTGTGGCTCTCCCGTCAATAACACAATGTGTGCATGTATTTTTAAAAGCATGTTCTTTATTCTCCCTTTAAGAAAATATATATTTAAAAAACACAGATGCGTGACTTTACTTTGTGACTCACAGTAAACAACCCAATGGCAACGCCTCTCAGCCTTGGAGCAAAAGCAGAGAAATGCTTTGCCTACCCACCCCCATCTCCCAGCCTTTTATTAATAAACGGGGGGAGGGGAGGATTAAGTGGCTGTATGAATGAGTCTTGCAAAAAATAACCTACAGGTAAGAATAGACAGGATGGCCACATTTTACAGGCTATGCCCTTCTTTCAAAGCCATTTGATTATTTCCTGTGTTTTTAAAGCTTTTGCTCTTTATGCATCCTCTTGTCCTTATTTATGTAGGTTTGGTTTGTGTGGGCATTGGGAGCTCAGGAGGATGTTATCAACTCCACTGGCGAATATTTTTAGCTTTTTCAGTGTAGGACTTCTTTTTCACAGCATCTTATTTGTGTTTTCCTATGATTGCTGCTAACAAGTATCCTTTACAAACATCTGTGGGGTGGGGACCTAGGGGCTGGTCCCCAAGCAGATCAATCCAACCCGGTTCATCAAAGGGTGCTGGGGTGAAAATCATGACACAGTTCAGACACCAACATGCACTAATCCATGTGGTGTCAATCAGTTATAGATCCTGCCATCTCCTTAACTACTTGCAGATCAAAGCCCTTTAAGGAGGGTGGCGACCTTGCCACCTGCCAAGCCAGCTGAACAACCTTGAACCTAAACTCTCCATCCTCCATGGAAAATGGGAGGTGGGGGGTGGATGATCTCTGAGGTTCGTTGCAATTTCGACATCCTATGACTCTGTGATTCATTATTGTTTTATCTAATGCTATATGTGATGTAAATGGAACAGGCCTCAGACAAATCACAAGAAATACAGGAATCATCTTAAGCAAACAAGATGAATTTACTTAATTAAATCTACATTGCACCAAGACCTTAAAGAATTCACCTGTTGGGTCATTTAAGTAGCATCTTCTCTCTTCCTCTTTTTGCGATACACTGTTATGCCAAAAAATCAAGTACATAAAAACGAACTAGTTAGTGCTATGTAAACATAAAGTACAGCAGCCTAGAGAATAATGTTGTCTTTGTTATTTTAGCCTTGCCTATTTGCCAAGTAATACTAAATTGTTTTATGAGCCAATTTAATGTGGTGTTTGGCTAATGAGAGGATGAGATACATAGGTTTGGGAAGTATAAGGTGATGAAGATTTCTTGAGCCTCATTAGAACTAGAAATGATGGAGATGGTGAGAGGATTGAGCTGTAGGATCTCAGCAGACTGAGTCACCTCAGGCAGCCCCTGGGGCAGGAGTCAATGTGCCTTCTTAGAAAAGTCACCCACATTGGGTGTTTCCCCATCTAGGTGTATAAAATTGGTGTAAAAAGTATTTTCCCGGTTACTTGTTACCACTCTATTTTGTTTTGTTTTGTTTTTTCAAGAATTTTCAGAATCCCAGATTTCTTAAAAGGGATAAATTAATGTGTAATATGGTCATATTATTTTTGAAAAACACTCTCAAAAGCTCTGAACATGTGTACATGCATGTTTAAACTACCTGATTTACTTGTTATTCTTAGGTTCAGCACACAAAGAAAAAAAAAAGAAACAGTAATACATGACATTCTGCCTTCTTTAAGACAAAAAAAGAGGGAAAGAGAGCTCTTCAAAGCAATTGGCTAATACAATCTTTTTGGAAATTATACATTCATTGATTTGTTATGGAGTATGTAATTGATTCTTTCTTCTGAAGACAAATTCAGTACCAAATATTCATTTGAAGTCTTCTGCACTAGAAGTCCCATTATTCCAAACATCTGAAATAAAGTTGGCCTTGCTTCCTCGCTATCTTTTTCTTAAGCATAGGAGATCAAAAGTGGTGCTGTCTCATGCTTTGGGCTTATAAACTCATGTTAGACTGAAAATGAATTGTCTAAAATAGCATCTGTGAGAGTTAATAGCTCCTGTGGGTGGGCCATATGATAACTCTGCCATCCCTTGCTGGGTGATATTTATAATTAATACTCTCTCCCTTCTAGCCAACAGCTATACAGCTTAGTTTTCTAATTATGGAAACAAAGAGTGAGTTTTCACACAGAGGTATTATTGTTTTTACCACCCTGGAAAATGAAGATTTATGAAAAGAAAGTAATTTTCATTGGCCCCTGGCTTTCTACCAATCCTTTTGGTTCAGCTATTACTTCACCTCACTCGAGGAAGGATTATAAAAGCACGGTCTTCGTTTCAGGATATTAAATGGTGACTTTATTCAATATATCCTTTCTCTAGAAATTGCTCAGATCCAGTCAAGTTCAAGATAACAAAGTAATATAGCCTGATCCCAACCCAGCTCTACAACCTCATTTCCTATGGGGTCACTTGGAGAGCCAAGTGTAGGGTTTGGCTGACATGTCTTCTTTTAAAGATAGCTGCCAACGTTACCTCCAGAGCAGGTGATGGTGAGAAGCCAGGTAATACCTTAGCAGCCAATTATACATATTTGAATTGCTGAGCTCTGTGGTGATTCCCCCTGCCCCAGTCAGCAAGTGCATATGCTACTGGAGAATAGCCAACACTCTCCCCTGACTCCTGGCTTAGGCACAGCTTAGCTTGTTGCTTTCTTTGTAAATGCTGATCAAGGCTTTGGCATAGGAAGCTTAGGCAGAGGAAACTAGGCTGCACACTCAGCCTGCAAAGCCACAGGTAACATAGTATTTTCACTGCTCCTCTATTCCTTAGCCCTTGTAGAATAATTTTTGCTTCCATTAAATAAAGACATTGATCTCTGTAGTCATCTGTTTTCTGTTGCTGTAACAAAATACCTGACACTGGGTAATGTATAAAGAAAAGAGATTTATTTAGCTCACCGTTTTGGAGGTCCAAGAGTGTGGCACTGACATCTGTTTGGCTCTGGTGAAGTCCACCTTGGCTGCATCACAAGACAGATGGCATTACAATGACAATCACATGATCAGACAGGAAGCCAGAGGACAATGGAAGGCAGTCTTGCTCTCTGCTGGGAACTAACTGGGATCACATGAGAACTATGTTATTCCCTCCCTTTGGTAGCACAATCAGTTACCTAATTAACTCGCACTAAGCTCCACCTCCGAAGGTTTTACCCCCTCCCAGTACTACCATGCCGAGGACCAAGCTTCTAACACATGAACCCTCGGCAAAGACACTCAACCCATATCCACACAGCAGCAAGCCTCCATTTGAGAGAAACCTGGGTCGGCATCGCCTGGTACTGACCATAGGAACAAAGGACAAAATTGTGCCACACAGAGGTGTACATACAGAACCGCTGCCACACAGAATGTTCCTATTTCTTGGACTGAGTGGCCAAGCAGGCTATCTCTGATCTTTAGGCCAAATTAAAACTAGTTACCTTCCTGCCACGAATCTCCCCAACCAGTTAAAAACTGCCTGATGCCTGAGCTCACCAGTGAGTATGCAAAAAAGAAAGACTTAAAATGTATTTGACATGGTTCTCCAACTTTGATCCTATTAATATACCCCTTTCTGGAATCCAGTTCACAGATGGGATGTGAAAGTCCTTCATTAGTGAATTTTATAGCTCTTTGAAAATCTTACTGTCGGGCTGTGGAGCTCTTCTTTTTTAAGGCAACTTGACAATTTTAGAATATAAAATTAGAGATAAATGAGGAAAAGGTGCCGGGTCAGTACATGTAAAACTGTGGGGACTGAATAATATCAAGGTTAAGGCAGCTGAATGTTCTCCTCAGCTTAGCACAGACTGGAGGATATGTAAGCTGTATAAAAATGCACTGCTGCTCCTTAATGACCCTGTATTTCAATGCCCTCCACTACTTTTGGGGATCATCTATTGAGTCTGAGACTGTTACTGAGATTGATTCAGCACCCATCTTCCAATCACCATGGACAGCACTTAGTTGATAGAATTGACCTCCCTGTTTATCCTGGGGCAATTGATCTGGATAAAGCTGCGCTGTAAAGCTGCTATTTCCGTATCAATCAAAGCCTCTACATCTGAAGTGTTATTTAATAATGTTCAAAGCCATAAGTAGGAACTAGTAGTTCCAACTCAGAGCTAGGAGCCAAATACTTTGTGTTTCCCACTCAGTCCAGACACTTTTACTTTATCATTTGACTTTCAATTGTCCTTATGCTCAGAGGAAATTGAAAATCCGAGGCCGATTTGAAAAGTAAAGACCAAAATATCTTCAAGATCCTGATACTGAAATCTTTCCATCTTAAATTGGATGGCTAATGTATCCTTCCCATTTCACTTTGCATTATTCCTCTTCTATTTTGTCTAGAAAATGACTACAAATATAATTTAGCCTTTGAAAAATGTTAATATTCTCCAGTAGAGAAAGATCTATGAAGATCTCTAAAGAAATATCTTAAAAGTATTCAAAATCAGAGAGTTTTCCAAAATTGGAACCAGGTTTTAAGCCTATTTCAATGTTTGAATCAATTGCAAATTGTACAGATCTCAAATCATTAATAAATTCTCATTTGTTCCCTCAGTTCAAGGTTTCTTAGTGATGAACCTTGTGTTTAAAGCACATACCCTTTCCAAATAACATGCTAGTATGAGATGTCAATAACATTTGGTGGCAAGCGTCTATTCCTCAGGTGGTATTACTAAGAACTCCAAGGCCATCCATTTAATTAAAGTCACGTGCCACATAATGGCGTTTTGGTCAACAACAGACAAACATATACAATGGTGGTCCCAAAAGCTTGTGATGGAGCCACCCCCTAATTACTGCTGTGCTACTATTAGAGCACAATGCATCACTCATGTGTTTGTGGTGATGCTGGTGTCAACGAGCCTCCTGTGCCATCAGCTGTATAAAAGCACAGTGCGTACCTGACAATGATAATAGACAACTGTTACTGGTTTCTGTATTTACTAGATTATACTTTACCATTTTGGAATGTTCTCCTTCTACTTATAACAGAGATATTTCCTGTAAACAGTATACCGTGGTGAACCGTGTTCCATGCGTGACTGCAGCCTCATACATGGTGTTTACCTCCTCTTTTTTTAAAAATTCTTTTTAGTTGTAGATGGACACAATATCTTTATTTTATTTATTTTTATGTGGTGCTGAGGATGAAACTCAGTGCCTCCCGCATGCAAGGCAAGCGCTCTACCACTGAACTATAATCCTAGCCCCTTACCACCTCTCTTGATTGCATCAGAGAGATCACATCTAGCTTTGTGTGCATATTGCTCTGTGATGTGCACACAATGATGGCATCATGCAACAGCCACCTCTCAGAACGTAGCCACATTGTCAAGCAACGCATAGCTCTGTTAAAACGTGTGTAGAGATGAGGACAGTTGCAAAGGGAAGCCTTGTTTTTTCATTTGATTACCAAAACCCCAGAGAGGATGCTCAGCCTGACTGCCTTGTTCTGAGCACTGCTTTTGTGAGACAGCCATCCTTCCAAATCATCTTTCCTCAGTGGCTCCTCTTATCCATGTCCTGCAAGTCATTTTCCCAATAATTGTCTTGCTGGCTGGAGGTGAAGTTCAAGTTCAAGTTCAATTCCATTTTGAAAAGTTTTTCTTCATCTTGAGAAAATTCTTAAGGAGGGGGTTTAGCTATTAAGTTTTTCTCCCTCTGGGTCTTTTTAAGAACATTTCAAGTCATTGTTGTAAAAGAGAGATTGCTTTTGCTATTTGTAAGAATGGTCATGGGCTCAGAGTTCATTTGAGTTGTAAGGAACTTCAATATTTACCTTCCACAGCACCATCAGAGACAGATCCAGCACGATGTCTTACAAAACCCTTCCTGAAAATAGCTCTGATGACTTCACAGATGTTTTAGGGAATCCATTTGTTCCTACTCTACAAAAATATTTAAGCCACCATTGTTTTTAGCCTCCTATAATAAGGAACTCTAGTTTCTATTTTCTACCCACTCTCCATCATTTATTTGCCACACAACAGCCATTATGACCTTTTTGGAGCATAAGTCCAGTCATCCTTACAGTGACTTTCTGTGGAATCCAATCTTTACCCACTTCTCACTATTCTTCAGACAAATTGCCCATCTCTCAGGCCCTCCAGTATCCAGGTTATTCATATCTTAAAGCCTTTGAAATTGCTGGTCCCTCTGTGTGGAAATCTCTTCTCCTGTCTTCTCCTGTAGCCTCAAGGGATTCACGGTGCATTCCAATGTCACTTGCAAGAGAAGCTGTTGCTGGGCTGCTATCTAAAGATACCTATCCTTCCCACACATGCCCCGACTCTATCCCATTAGCCTTTTTTTGTTTTCTCTGCAGACTCTATCACTATCAGAAGTCACTTGCTTGCAGGCTTGCTCTTTCAGTAAATATCAGCTCCCTAAAATCAGGGAACTGCTTCTTGTTCATTGCATACACCATGCACGTAAGTGTACAAGTCAGAGATTATGATCCAACTGTTTTCTGAAACTTATTCCCAATTACACTGAAGCAGAAACAAACTCTAGTCTCAATGAATGTGCCATAATAACATTTCTGACCTTATATGCCATGCTTTACCTGAAAGGTTGTTCATCTTCTGGTTAAACCCTGTCATCCATTCAATCAAGTCCAGATGCCTCCCCTGACCTCCTTGGCTGGGTTAGGTAACCAGTTTTAAGCATTGCAGTGCACTCTGCTATCTCTACCATTGTACTTACCACATTTTAAAAATTTGTAAATATTCAGTTGATTAAGATTAAGTATGTTAAAAGTATAAAGTGATGATTTGATAATCACGGACATTGTATTGTGGTCTAAACACCAGCAGATTAATTTACACATCTATCACCACCCATACTGTACATCAGCTCCCCAGAACTTGTTCTTCTTATAACTGAAAGTATGTACCCTTTGACTAGCATCTTTTCAACCACCACTTCCACCCTGACCCTGACCTGGCCCAGCCAATCACCATTGTACTCTCTGCTTCTATAACTTTTTTGGGGTTTTTTTAGGTATCAGGAATTGATTGAACCCAGGGGCACTCAACCACTGAGCCACATCCCTAGCCCTTTTGATTTCTTTATTTAGAGACAGGGTCTCACTAAGTTGCTTAAGGTCTCACTAAGTTGCTGAGGCTGCTTTGAACTTGGAATCCTCCTGCCTCAGCTTCCTGAGTTGCGGGCATTATAGGTGTGTACCACCTCACTCAGTTTCTATGATTTCTTTAGATTCCACATATAAATGAGATCATACAGTATTTGCCTGTGTCTGGTTCGTTTCACTCACCTTATTGTTTTATAAGTATTTATTTGGCTTCTGGACCCTTCCAGGAGACCAGGACCTGCTCAAGGAAGTGGTGAATCTTTATTTTCTGAGCCCAAGCTTGTCATCCAGCACCTGCACAATACAAGTTTGCTGAAGACCAGAACCTTCAACTTCTTCTGACAGTAGTTGATCATATTGCAAAACCACATTAATCTACAGATGCAAACCATTGCTACCTTAGTCCACATTTCATTACCAGTAATATTTAGTTAGATTCTCAGAGTTAAAAACAGAACCTTCATAATTGAATGTTTCACATTCTATTTTCAGCATAAGGGAAATGTTGCTTATTTCTCTAACTTTAAAAATAATCTAAGTGGTTGCTAAGGATAACCTAATTCCCAAACCTTATTTTAGAAATTAATTACACCAACCATTTGATCAAAGCTGCTAACCAAAGAGAAGCTATATTGATATGAGTGTGATTTCTGTACATTTCTCTTCCTAACAAAAATATGTGGGAGAAAGAGAGGAAAAAAAGAATTATAAACAGCCCACATGCTGGATAATGAGCTTCTGAATAATTGAGAACTGCCTAAATGTGTGTTAGTCATTTCTTGCATTTCCCTAGAACCATCAAGTCTATCCTGTGGAGTGACGAGAGTCACTGAGAAAATACTAAAATATGCTTTGCTCCTTTTTCTTTATTTTCTGGGAAGAAAATAAAGTTAATCAGTTAACAACTCAGATAAAGTTAGAAAGAAAAATGGCATGGATTTAATAGTACTCCTTAACTGAAACAAGTTGTTTGCCCTAAGGGTAGGTGACATCATTTAATCAGGTTATTTTTCTGACATCCTGTTTTATATGATTAGAGATGACTATCAGGAATAATAAGTCATTGTTTTGGTGTGTACATTTCCAGAAACGTGCTATATTGCCCGTGCAAGCCAGGTAACTTGGTCTCCATTAATCTGTTTTCCTTTGGCAATGATTTAAACAGCTTCTGGAACTTAATGTAGAAGGTATGATTCACTCAGTAATTATTGAGTGCCTACTGTGTATTGGCCTCTGCTTTAGGTGCTGAATGAGACACATCATGGGGTTCATATTTAATGAGACCTTTTCCCATAACCAGCATGCTAAAAAGGGCAATTCCATTTTAAAATTCACAAGTATTTCCATATTGAAATGCAGCTTGAAGACGCAAAAATGTCACTAGTTTTTTTGTGAAAATAAAGTCCATAATTAAATGTGAAGGGGGAAAAAAACACTGAAAATGAAAAAAAAGCAAGAAGACTTTACTCACATTTTCAGTTAGTATGTTCACTGTTATTCTGTTTATAAAATCATAAATTATGCTAGATTTTCATGTCAACTCTTAGAAGGACAAAATAACATTACAGCATAATTTGACATAGCCACATCATTTAAAATACACACTCATCTCTCATGAGACATAGAGTATGACATTTTGCTCATGAATTCCTGTAATCCTTAAAATATTTTATGACAAATCTCTAATTAGCCACAACTTTATCATGAGTGAGATATAATAAATGGCTTATCAAAAGTTGTTCAGGGAGTTTGAGACACTCTCAGGAGGAGTGCTCATGTTTAAAACCCATTAAGTTCCAAGTTTTCAGTTATGCAGATATCTCAACAAAATTGACACAGGTCCATTAAAATAGGTTGGAAATCATAATCTAGAGTTTATAGGTATTTTATAATGAAATTATTATATAATCACATTATTTTTGTATGATTAGATTGAATGTTATATGATTACATTATATATTATTTGCTATATTTAAGTTTTTACAGGTGTTTCACATCTAGGAAGATGGGACAAAATGGGATGAGTATCTACCCAATGACTTACTCCTTAAACTTGATTCCCCCATGTCTGTATAGTCAGCATTCAAACATCCTAAACTCGGTAAGGCAAGGCTGGCTTCAATGTGGGATTCTTCTGATACTTCGGGATTTTTCACAGGTCACCTCTTAACATGCAACTAGGTAAATTCAGCTGCTGTTTAACTCTGAAGCTGTGAATTACCACCAGAGTGCTGCTATCTCAACACTTCCTCTGTTTGATTCATTGCACGGATTGTTTTACATGATCAGACAATTCAGTTAGGCCTCCTAGGGGCCATGAGAACTTGAGGATATCTTCTGAGAGCCTAGATTTGCTTAATTCTGAATATCTTAAACTGATTACAAGTATGCTAAAATAAAAAGTCTTAAAGGCACTGTAATAAAAATGGCAAAGAATAATACTCCATCATCTGATAAAGAGACTCTTAAAGAAGAATAGGCATTTCATTTCCCATTTTCTTCTCACTGTGTCTGCAGAGTAACTCTTCCAAGGCTCAGAGACATCATATTTAATACCAGTTCGCAGATAAAAGTGATGGTAAATCAATGCCTAGCACTCATATTTCATTGCCCCTGCTGGTACTTTCCACACTCATCATTTGCTAACTACAGACTATCCCATTCCATTGATGAAGTACTCATCATTTTTGCCTCTGATCCTGGTGAGATGAATCCAACTTTCCATTGACGCATGGAGTAAACCATGATGTGATAAGTACTTTGCCCAAGAACAGGAAGTCACTCCGTGAAGATACTGAGATTAAAGCCTAAAAAGTGATTGCTAAATGAATTTGATACCATTTGATAAAAAGTGTTGGAGGGCATAACACTACAGCAGAATCTCCTTTAACTTATGCTATTTAAACAAATGGCCCATTTAACCAAGAATCTTCAGGTATTCTCCCTCTGAATACACTAATTTTTTCACTAACCAGAGCATACTGACCTCTTAGGGCTAAGAGGATGATTACTCACCTTGTCCTCCCTCCAAATTCAGTATTTGATTATTCCCAAGTCTATGGTATGGATTCCCCAACCTATTTATGCCAATTGAGGTGGCTGTTGTAGTTATGTACCTTAATTCAGTAGTATATCAGTTCATGAAACATAGTACAATAAAAATGGTTTATGAAAAGTAAAGTGAATTCTTCAGAAATACACAGTAAAGGTATGTGGCTAAATTTGGGGTTTTTTTCTTCTGAATTTGGTGTATGTGTGGCAGCTTTAAAAGACTGAGGAGAAGAGAATAAAAATCTAGACAAATCTTTGCACAAATTGCTTAGGAAGGGTCTTAAAAGCTCCATTCCACTTTGAAGGAGTTTCAGCTAGAGTTAGTAAACAATGCATTTCGGAGTATGGTTTATGGAAGAAAGATAATGGAGAATTCTAATGATCTGTATCAAAGAAATTAGTATTACCTTTCTTCCTCTTCCTCCCCCCAGTAAAATATGGGCAAATGAATGTGCATTCATGCATTTTACATTCAAATTACATTGTTAAATTATGTATTGTATTTTTACTGCTTTCCTCACTTTAACTTTTTTATTAACCACTAATTACTATTTTCACTTATTTACAGCAGACAATTCAGTTTTACTTAATAACGTGGTGGTTGAGGATATAGGCTCTGAGACAGACTCCTGGACTCCAGATCTGACAATACTTACTATCTGTAACTTTGGGCATATTACTTAACTGCTCTGAGTTTCTGTTTCCTTATTTGTTCAAAGGATGACAATAGCATCTACTTCACAAGTTTACATGGAAGATTAGATGAGATGATACACATAAAGAACTTACAATAGTGTCTGGTAACACAGTAAGCCCTTGTTATGGTTTGGATATGTGTCCCCCCAGAGGCCTATGTGTTAAAGGTTTGGTCCCCAATCTGTGGTACGACTGGGCGGGTGGAACCTTTAGGAGGTGAGGCCTGGTAAGAGGAAGTTAGGTCACAGCCCCTTCCTCTCTCTCTTTTGTTTCTTAGCTGCCATGAAGTGAGCAGCTTTCTGTGCCACACACTCCTACCATGATGTACTGTTTCAACACAGGCCTAAAAGCAACTGACTATGGACAGAAACCTTCAAAACTGTGAGCCAAAATAAAACTTTCCTCTTTCTAAGCTTATCATCTCAGGGTTTTTTGTCATAATGACTGTTGACAGTCACTGTATCAACTGTATACTTTTTATTGTTACAGCAGAAGTTGTAACTCATGTGTATGAATCTACTCAGGCCACCATAACAAAATTCCACAGACTAAGTGGATTAAACAACAGAAGTTTACTTGCTCACAGTTCTGGAGACTTGAAACCCAAGGTCAAGGTATCAAAAGGATTGTTTTCTTCTAAGTCCCCTCTCCTGGGTTTAAGATGAAGCCTTCTTGCTGGGTCCTCACAAGACATTTTCTCTGCATTCACATCGAGTTCTGGCATCTCTTCCTCTTCTTATAAGGACACCAGTTCTATCAGATTAAAGCCCCAGCTTTTGACCTCATTCAATCTTCATGACCACATTAGTGCTCTTCTCCACATTGGGGTGTCAACATGAATTTGAGGGAGACACAATTCAGTCCATAACACTAAGTACATTCATACTGTACTTAATAAAGAATGGAATCAGGAATAACTTTGGGATGTAGCAGAAATAACTTGTCATGTAGGATGAACTCCAAAGAACAAGTTCTAATACATAGTAATACAGACCAAGAGAATTATAGAGAACCTTAATTCCATACTTAAATCTATTGCCTCACAATGTGAAATTGCAGTTGTTATTTAATTTCTTTTTCCCTTGCATCCAGATGTAAAATCTAATTATAAATGACCCATCATGTACTTATCACATGAGGATATATTAAGAACTAAAGCAACATTGTTCAATAACTAACCTGAGAATTCTGGGAAAAGGTAAATGTCAAGGTGCAAAAGCTGACTTATTCCCCCTTAATATTATATTCATCAGTTCTTCCATTCATTCATTAAAAATTTATTGATTACCGACTATGTGCCAGACACTAAAGCTACAGGGGAAATAGTTCCTAAAACACAACCTTAACTAGCTCACAGGCCTTTGTAAAAGCAGACATGTAAATAAGCAACTGTACTGAACTAGAAACGTAGTACACGGTTGTTTAAGATTAAATGACATGTAAATGTAATAATAGCTATCATTTATTTATTCAATGCTAGCTATGATATCCCAGTTACCATGTCAAGTATTTTATATTCATCATTTCATCTAATGTTTCCATGAACACTGAGTTAAGTACTATCTTTTCAACGTTTTATAGGAATGGGGAGGTGAGGTGCCTGGTCCATTGGCTCATAGCCATGAAGTGGTAGAGCCAAGATGAGCTCAGGTGTGTCTGATGCTGGAGGGCATTTCATAACCACAGTGTGTTCTCCCTCTTTACTCTGCAGCACAGAGGAGTACCTAAATCTCTCTGGGCCTCAGAATAGTTAATAGCAGAAGTTACTGTTGTGCTGGCTTTTGAAGGAGGAGCAGAAGTTATCAGATGGAGAAGGAGGAAACAGGCATCAGAAGAGACATGGAGGAACTCAGAGTACTTAGGGATGGACAGCAGGAATTGTATGAGGGAATGGCCCTGCGTGAGATCACTTTGAAGACCTTGTAAGGGTCATGCTTACCCCAAAGACAGCAAGGGACCTTGGAGTTGGGGGATGGAGCAGGAAAGTAACATAAAATGAGATTAGCTTTCTGTTTTTTTAAGCACTCTGATAAAGATATGTATTCTAGGATGGGGAAGGCAGGATTTCAGAGTTGCAACATTCAAGAGAAGGTGACCAGTTTACCTTATAATAATCCAAGTAAGAGATGATATGGATCCTGGAAACTGGGAGCAAAACTGGAGGAGAGTGTGAAAAGATACATTTAAGAGATAGTTAGATATGAGAAATGAAGTTGAGTGAAAAGGTGAGGCTGACTCCTAGGTTCCTAGCTCAGAGAATTGGGTGAAATAACCATTCTCTGAAGCAAGAGAGGGAAAAGTAGAGGAGGAGGAGGTTCAGTTCCCTGCTGTGGGTTGTTTGTGGAATATGTAAGTGAATTTTGCCTGTAGACACTAGAAATACAATCTGGAGCCCCAGAGACAGAAGTCAGGGCTGGAAATGGTGACTTGGAAACTGCTATCCATCGTTAATTGTCCAAGTCAAGGAGGCAAGTGGAAGCCTCCAGAACAGCAGGTCAGGAAAGAGAACCTGCCAATGTCAGCAATGAGAAGAAGCCAGAGTAGATGCTACAAAGGTCAGAAAGGTAGGAGAGAACCAGAGGAGAACAACATTCTGCAAGTCCAGAGAATTCAAGAGGGTTACTGGGTTCAATGGTATAAAGGTTAAGTGAGGATTTCTTAATATCATTGAATTCGATCACTAAGAGGTCACTGGTGACACTACTGTAGTGACTTCAGTGGATTATAAGGATGAATGTCAAACTGTAGTGGGTAAGGGGAGGAGGAAATGAAGGTCTTGAGCAAAAATATGTCTTCAAGAACTTTGTCACTCCAGAGGAGGACTGTTCTGTGACAGCAGCTAGCAGGGAGGAAGGATCAAGAGAGAATTATTGGTTCTCCCCCATTACATCTAATATTTCTAATAATATATAACTTTTGAGGATCAAACAATATCCTAACTTTGCAGGCCTTTGAAAAACACTGTACTGACATTCTTTTCAAGTGTGACCTCTTTGCTAGTGATAAATGAATTGATTTGTACTTGAAATTTGTATATGAGATTTACCAATGCTTATTCTCTGTCCAGCTAATATAAAAGCCTCCATAAAACTGTCTTTCCTGAGGAGTATATTTTTATACTCAATATTTTTATATTTACTTTTGCTGTCAGTGTCCATTAAAATGTATTATAAATCTGTTAGTGGTGTTGTTTTGTTTACTTTTTACCATGTGATCAGAATTAAGAAAACCTCTCACGTGAGCATTTCCACAAATAAATAGACCAAGTAAGGGAAGAAAGAACCAAATGACTCCTCCCAAAGGAGGACGTTGAGGACGTTTAGGAAGTTGAGAGGAAAAAACCCTCAAAAAAATTTTTTTAAGACCCTCAAAATTTGACTGAAATATTCTAAGTGAGGGCTGGAGTTGTGGCTCAGTGGTAGAGCACTTGCCTAGCATGTGTGAGGCACTGGGTTCAATTCTCAGCACCACATATAAATAAATAAAGTCCATTGACAACTAAAACATATATATATATATTAAAAAAAAGAAATATTCTAAGTGACCAATATGAGACAAGAGGTTAGAGAATGGGGCTAGTTTCTAAGTTTCAGACAAGAGAGGCCTAGCATTCTAAGAAAACAAACAGCCCTTTGCATGCTGCCCATCTGCCTGTCAGAGAAATGCTAAGCCACCGTATAGAAACCCCTGGGTGCCTGCTTCACTTACTCCTTAGAGGAAACACAGCGGACTGGATTGGGAAGCCATCCTTGGTGAAATCCCAGAGTCCTTTTGGTGAGGACTTCAGCAGGTAAAACTGAAGGGCTACCCTCTTCTTCATGGAAGGCTGGCCAGTCATCATGTCAGCAACCAGCACATTCATGAACCTCTCACTCTCCAATTTCTCTGGCTTTACCTCTTCCAGAGGCCACAAAGTAATCTACATTGCCCTACAAAGAAAGGAAAAGCACAGACCTAGAGAAAGATGTTAAGATTATATCTTGTAGGGCTTCAAGTAAAATATGTTATGTCAAAAATCTATTAATAACAACAGATACTGCAAATACTTGCTTAGTCCTTACTATGTACTTTTGGAAGGCACCATTCTAGCCATAATGCAGAGAAAGAGGAGAAGAAAGGAATGGCATCACCAGGAGCACATGGCACTTCACATACATCAGCCCATGGTACTGCAACAGTCCAGTGAGGAGCAAGTCGTCATCCCATTCTGTAGGAGCAGTGATGGAGGCTGAGCGAAGCTCTGTAACTTGTCCAGGGTCATAACGGGAAATAGCAGAGCGAGTGAGCAAGGCAGGGCCTGGGCGTGAGGGTGGGTCTCCGCATACCTCCAGGATGCCTTCTTGGGCCCGGGGGGTGGAACTAATAAAACTCCTTGGCCTCACTGGATAAAACGCACATTCCAGCTAGGCGCAGTGGCACATGCCTGTAATCCTAGCACTTTGGGAGGCTGAGACAGGAGAATTGTGAGTTCAAAGCCAGCCTCAGCAACAGCAATGCACTAAGCAACTGAGTGAGACTGTCTCTAAAGAAAACAAAAAAATAGGGCTGGGGATGTGGCTCAGTGCCCCTGAGTTCAATCCCTGGTACAAAAAAAAGAAAAAAAAATCCAAATTTCTCTGGCATAGTTGACATTTTAAAAGTATCCCCCCCCCCAAAAAAAAAAAATCTATTATGTTTACTTTTTTGGACCACTAAGAGCATTTTTGTGACTTTGTAAGCAAAGTTGATGAGGTAAAAGAATCAGTGCGTCTCAAGGTAAGGACTCATTCCTATTGTAAGCAAAGGATTTCTCTTGTTGGGATATTTGCTACCTGTATTAGCAAATTTATTAGGTTTTCCCCTTCTCCTTAAGCCAAATTGTATTGATTGTCAATGGCACTTAAAATTGGCTACATAGCAGTTGAACAACATAGAGAGAAAAACTGTAAAACGTACTGATGCGAGAACTTCATATTCAGATGTTCTATCTTAATTATCCTGTGGTACAATCTAGGTGTGTGTGTGAGTGTGTGTGTGTGTGTGTGTGTGTGTGATGATGATGATGATGTTTATTGCTCTAGATGGTTCTAAAGTGCAGCCAGGTTTGGATACCACTGAGGTCCACAATCTATCTGATAGCTCCATGGTAGCATTCAAGCTAAATAGTGTTTCTAAGACTTCCGTGCATACTTGGTTAAGTGTCCTGCCTTGTCTTTTGTGGAACATCAGCCGCATGGTACAACAGAGCATAGGGAAGGATCAATAGCACTTGTCAATAATACAATAGACTGCAAGATGTTTTTGAGCCCTATGGATTAAATGTCTTAAAATTTAAGTTGTTGGAATGTCTGAGAAAAATAAACAATTAACATTCATCAAATATTTTTTCTTTCCCTTCCACACACCAAAGAACAATGCTGTAAAACCTGAGACTGGCTGCACTTTTTTTTCCCCAGTGCTAAGGATCAAACCCAGAGTTTGTGCATGCTAGGCAAGCACTCTACCATTACAGTACATCCCCAGGTCCTGGTTATACAATTTTAAATATTCTTATTTGTTCAACAACCACAGTGACTTAGATTTTCCAGGACCATACTAGTTTTAAATATTCTTTCATATTTTCCCATATTTTACTGATACCACATTGGTTTATTCATTGATCAATATTGGGCAAGATCTATCATATTCTAAGTAGTGGTTTCTCCTTTTACGAAATTTGTACTAATGAGTAGAAATGAACAAATTAATGAACCAGAAACAACTGGTGCTAGGAAGAAAGAACAGATGAGTTATAGAGACTAATGGTGGTTACTTGAGATTTAGAGATTAGGAAATGCTTCTCTAAGGAGGTGGTGTTTGCTTTAAGAAACAAATGACAAGAAGGAGCCATCCCTGTGAAAGTCTGAAGAGATGGTATTTGGAGCAGCTAATGTCCCAGGGCAGGAATGGGCATCTTGTATCTGAAGCCACGGTATCTAGAACATCAAGAAGGAAAGCAAAAATGAAAGGAAAACATGAATGTAGATGTATCCAAACAACCAATCACATAGGCAATGTTTTCAACTCTGCACTTTCTGGAGCACTGTAGAAAAACATACCAAAGTCTAGGCTCACACCAAACTCATCAATTCAAAATCTCTGGAGCTTCAACATTAGTTTCTTCCAAGTGATCCCAGTGTTCACAAAAGATTGAGGTCCATTCAGTAAAGAATGAAGTCCAGGATGAGGGGGTAAGGAAATGTGGTTATGTTCTACATATAATACAATGAGAAGTAACTTAATGAATGGCTTTAAGCAGGGAAGGTATACCACACGGTTTCGTGGAAAATGGATTGGGGCTCAACAAAATCAGAAGCAAGGGAACCAATTAAGAGATAATTGCAAAGGGAAGGTATTGGGAAATAAGACTGATCAAATTGTTATGTACATATACAAATAGGCCATAATGAACTCCACTATTAGTATAACTATATTGCATTAAATTTTTAAAAAGAGACAATTGTGCTATCTAGAAGACAGGTGGCAGTGGTTAGTTCAGTCTGTGAAAAGTAGAGAGACACAATCAGGTTTGGTGTGTTACAAGCATGTGCATAGTCAACCATATTTACTGGATTAGAAGTGGGATGATTCCTAAATTTAGAGTTGAAAAACAGTGGGATTAGTGGTATTCTTTACCAAGATAGTGAAGGCAGGGACAGGAGCAGGTTAAGAGTAGGTGACTGAAATATAACTAGGTCCTAAGAATCTGTTGTCCAACTTGCCTATTGGTCACCTAAGTGACAAGATCAAGTAGGCAGTTGAATAGATAATTCTGGAGCTTAGCACAAGATTGAGGCGAGAGATCAAATTTAGAAGCCTTACCTTATGTAGAAACTGTTCAATGTCATGAAGATTGCTTTAGAGTACATGGAGAGAAAATGGCTAGAGTAGTGTTTAAAGAAAAGAAAGACCAACTGTGTCAAATGCTGCTGATAGTCTAGTAGAGGTAGAATCACTGGAGGTGGCAGGAGGAAACTTGTCTCCAGTTGGGATTTTGGGGAATATGATCACCAAAGGGAATGCAATTGATAACAATAAGATTCTTGCCATGAGTTAATGGTACATCTGGCAAAATAGACCTAGACTGAAAATATATAGGTAAAGACGTTTGTGTGTGTGTCTGTGTGTGCATGCACGTGCAAGATCAATGCAGAGTCATTAAGAGATGAGTAACATTTAGAGGTTTAATACCACTTCAGGAAAAATGTACATGAATAACTTTTCTTTCTAAAGTAGCATGAGTAGATACATTACAAAGTAGACAAATACTGGCTCGATAAACTTTATGTATTTTCTATTCCCTTTTCCTTTAAATACTCAGTAGGACCCAGGAGAATTGATGTATAAGAATTAATAGTATGGGCGTGGCCAGAAATTTTAATCAGTAAATGACCTAGTCTGGGACTAGGGGAGTAAGTCCACAAAATGACATTTTAAATAAATTATCTGAATGTTTTCTGCTACAACTTTGAAATTTCTGTTGAAATTATATGATGTAGACAGAAAACTAAGCAACCTTAATCTGTTTAAAGGAAAATACAATGTATGAGGTAATCCAGGTGCCACACAAGGGCCAGCTGTTTCAGTGACTACAGGAAATCAGATTCCAGTTACCTTGAGCTTAGTCATTTGTTCATCAGAAAGCTTCATTTCAAAAAATAAAATAAAATGAGTAAAAGAATAGAATGAAAACTAAAAAAACCCTGGAACTGAAATTTTACCCTCAGATGTCCTAAAATGTTCCATATTAGGTAAACTGAAAAATTATGGATTTTTTAAAAAAAATTTTGAAAATCCTAAAGATGACTAAACTTACACCAAAACCAAAAACCTTTATGCAACCTTTATTCACATTCATGAGAAAGAACAGCATATCTCTATTGTTTTCCTTACAGCAAGCAAACAAGATCTCTCAGAGAGGCATATAATGATGCATCGAAAACTAAACTAGCTTCTATAATTTTAAAGACTGTAAGAAAAGGAAAGACTTTCATACACAAAGAATTGAAATACAAATATGTAGCCCTAAGAAGCTGTTCAACTTGCAATACAGTATGTAGCATCCAAGAAAAAAATAAACCCCCAAAAGTAAAGCTCCTTTCTTACAGAATAAAGAGATCACAACAGTCACTCTTTTAAGGCTCCATCTGGCATGTATTACATTAAGCAGCTTTTATGTCACCAGGAAATGTTTACTGAAGGAAATATTTGTTCAGGTTTGTTTGTCATGGGGTGACCACCTGTTTGAGCCGTTGTAATAATCAGTGTTTGAATTGTCAGAGGTTCAGGTTTGCTCTTTAAAACTGAAATCTGGAATTTCTTCTATGTTCCTGGGGTTTTCATCATAAATACAGAAAGA
>PVHX01012334.1:0-34733 GCA_004024805.1 Geosciurus inauris
ATAAGAATTTCTTTTCATGAAAATAAATTTTATTATATGTTCTGACTTTTTAAAAAGCAGCTAAAATAGTTTAAAGATGACTGGAAATTATCTTTCAGGGAAGATAAAAAAAGTATAAGAATACAATTCAACTAAAAGGAAAGGAAGCCAAGAGTTCCCTGATTTGGCTATTTCAGTTCAAGGAAATTATGCATTTTACAGTAGATGGAATTATTGGAATTCAAAGATACAAAAAAAGTTCAGAGAGTTCTTTCAAAAACCATCAATATGAATGAAATACCTAACCTAATCAACAGTATAGCAATTTTTATTGTGAGATGAGTGTTTCCAAATTGAACATTGGCTTTGGAGACTGAATCAAAGAACTCCTTTGAAATTTATACAATTTCAAATATATAATTTATATAATATCATTTAAATTATTTTGCATTGCTTTTGAAGATCTAAAGAATTATTTTTTAAACATCTTATTCAGTTTCATATTTTCTTTTCTTCTTCTTCCTGATATTTAGACCTCACTTTAGGGAGATTAAAGTAGGATGCAATTTATGAATACATTGACACACTGGGAAATTAAGTATATTGTATGGAAGTACCTAATTCAACACTACTCTAGGTAAATTTTAGATCTTTAATTAATTTACCAGAGTATGTTGTCTCCTCCAGAGTGAAAGAGCAATCAGTGCCTAGGTAAAATTAATATATTGCATATTTTCCAGATCTTTCTCTGAGTCAGCTATTCTTAGAGGACTCATGATGTATGATGAAGTTTTACCTTGCTAGGGAGAGAGGATAAATGAGAAGAATTCATTAGTTCATCAAAGGACCTAGCATATTTCAACCACACCTGCAGCAAATGGTGGGGGTTCCAAAGTAACTTCTGTTTTAGGCAAAGATGATGCTAAAAATGCTTGATACAATGTTCTATGGAGTCTGAAAGCTAATATTTAACCAAGAGTTAGCAGACAGTGCTGTGGGTGAACTAGGTATCTAATGCCCTGCCGTGTGACACTGGCTTGCTTTTTTGAATCAACTATTGAAAGTTTAGAACAGATATGTTTTCAAGAAGCATTCTAAGAGATTACATATCAGTTCACTTCATGAATCTTACTGTGTACTCTGTAGATCCCAGGTTATACAAGAGATGATTGGGACATTTAGTGTAATCTGGGCACTCCACTGAAAGTATTATTTTGCCAACCAAAAACTTCAGTGTGTTCACAATTTTTCACCATAGACACCTATGCTATCTACACTCTGCTTTGACTATAGATGTAGAAAATTTTAATAACACATTATTATCATTAAGGAGAGCTCAGGAGATTTCTGTGTGCTCAATTTCTGATGAGAGTCAAGGATAAAACTAAGCTGGATTTCTAGAGTGGGAAAGTTAAATAGCTCAAGGACACTTTTGTCCTTAAGGGAACTCTCTTCAGATTACCTCTTTCATAGCTGCTCCCATTTTGTATGGTGACTCCTCCATGTCTTGTGACTTCTACAATAAATAATTCTTCTTTGGGAGGGGAAGAACTCCAAATCCCCTATCCTCTCCTTACTCTTTGTACTGGAATACATGAAAGTTAAGGTGGGGCCTAAATGTAGCAGATTCTGGAGCAAATTGCTCCATCGGCCTCTAATCTGCAGGCATAGGACTCCTCATTCTTGTGTTGTCTTTCTCAGTTTACCAGACTTTCAAGAGCCAAAGTATTGTGCTGGTTTGATCTGAAGGTGAAGAAGAAGGAATAAAAGTCATGATAAATTTTATTTTAAGATATTAAGGAAAAACTATAGTTTTCTTTCTATCCTCTTCTTTTTCCCTCAGTTAGTTGATATTATTCTTTGTGTGTCCTCATAAAGGTGAAGTGCATTTTACTTTTAATCTAAAAAGTTCCCTTATGAAATAACTGACTACTGTCATAGGGAGGGCACTTTATTGCTATATCCTTTGATTCATCTGCTTATTGCTATGACATTGATTGATGTTTATAAAGTCCCTCAGCTTCTACTGGCAACTGTGGTTATTAACTTAAAGCATACAAAGAAGTGTGGGTGAAATTTCTTTATGTGAAAGAAAATTATGTTCATAATGACAATTATAAATTCAAGGGAAACATTTGAGCAAATAGGATCTCTTATCTAAAGCTTTTGAATCAAAAGTTTGTCTTGGTTAGTTATTGTTTGCTGTCTTGATAGTTGACTCCGTGGATGTATTTTAACATTCATTGTTCTTAGCTCAATGATAGATTACTGTTTGACTGACTCTTATTATCATTCCTCATGGCAATAGCAGTAAGATTATAGTCAGTATTAAAGATCTACTCTTTTCACATTTTTAGAAATTATGTGAAAAAGCATTGAGATGTCAACTAAACTCAATCACTTAAAAAGTTGATAGTCACAGTAATGGTAATCTTAGAGATTATTCTTATGATCATATGCTTCTTGATGTCTAAAACACAGCTATCACATAAATATACTGACAAGGGATTTCCAATAGTTACACAAAGGTACTGTTTTTTATCATCAGCCAGATGAACTAAATTCTGCTTTCAGATCATTTGTTTTCCTGTTCAATCATTCCAGAATCGGAAGCCAAGTGCTGAATATCATTGCAACATAGTCATTCAATTAGAGTCATCAGTAACATTCCTTAAAGATTCAGTAAATTCTGTTTGTGGCAAACTGCAGTGAAACATAATTATATTCAGTTTTAAACAAGTAGAATATAAATTCAAAGGTTTCTATTCCTTTTTAAATTGGTGTTATAACAAATGGGTTATAGCATCAATCTTCTGGGGAGGGAGAACTCAAAGTTCTGGTTTCTTGCTAGGATCTCTTTGCCAATTAAGCCAGAGACATGCTCTGGTTGTGAACTTTCTCCCTTTCCAGTTCTCATTTAAAAATGCTGGGTTAACTCAGAGAAGTCCTGTGAAGAACTGGGCAAAGCTATGAACTGTGTTCTCTACCTACTGCTGCTGTTCCATATTACTTCAAGATCGTCAGAATCTTCTGCTTTTCAGACAGTAAATATCTAGCTTTCTTCAAATAACAATCACTCAAAGACTATTGCCTCCATATCATCTCTATTTTTCTTTTTTCTTTCTTTCTTTCTTTTTTTTTTTTTTTTATTCGAATGACTGCAGTTAGCTCTGAAAAGGAGAGGGAGGGCCATTTTAAATTGTCACTCTTAGGACTTCTTTGGGTAGTTTATACTCACATGGTAAATTCCAAACTCCATAAATCAAGCTCTCCAATCAAGTGTAGACCTATGTGTTTCATGGAAGATGCCAGTGGTGTGTGCTCACAAATTTTGTGATGTATTTCATTTCCTCACACTGCCAGAGATGGAATAGCTTTCTATAGAAACTTAAATAATTTGTTCTTTCTCTGTGAAATGGATCAACTGATAATGTTTGCCTCCTAGGGAAATTATAAGTGTTAAATGAATTGTTAATTAGGCATAGCACTGAGATCATATGCTTCTTGATGGTGAGTGCCTGGCTACCTATAAGTTTCCTAATAAATGATGGCTATTACTAATGATTATTATTTTTGGAAACAGTGCCACATTTCAGGGAAAATGGTATCTACTCATTGGTATATCACGAACTAATATCACAAAATATTTTCCAGTTACATAATATTTTTCAAAAATCATGCTTTTCTTTTTCTCCATGATAGTGAAAGTGGTGATCATTAAGCATATTTAGTGATTCATTTAAAAAATACTTGTTGAGTAATTTTCCAGGAATCTATTATGCCAAGTGGGAAGGAAATTTAAAAAATGAATAAAAAGCAATGCTCAAGGAAATATTTTCTTACAAATTAAGAACCTATTGTTATTTCAAACAAAAACAATTAGTGGAAAGTGTTCTATAAAATAAATACAGGGAAGCTTTATTAAAGATAACATTAGAAAAGAAAGTTTTATGACTAGAAGGGTATATTCTTGAAAATGTTTTATTTTGTCCCAAAATATTTCAGAAAGTTAAAAGATTTGCATTTTGCCCATTTCTAGGGATCACAGCAATGAGGTGTATACATTAAGGAGAGATCAGAGTTGACCAATAAAGGTATGTAAAAGCTTAAAAAATAAATAATAAAAACATAAAGGCAAGAGATATTAAGATTATTTAGTTGTAGGAACACAGACTATAGAATAAGTTAAGAAGTAGACAAAGATTTCTTCTACCTAGGTGATAGCCAGTCATTGTGACTTCACTGAAGTTTCAATAAGAGGTATAATTTATTTACAATATTTTATAATTTATATATTTTATTTTATAATTTATAATATTTTAGTATAATCATGTATTAATTTATAAAAAAGAGACTGGAGAAACTTTCATTCTTGTAACAAAAGCATATTAATGCACTCCATGATTGTACTCTATACCTGTGACAAGCTAGAGGGTGTAGCGTCAAGAACTCTATAGATATTGTCAGGAGACCTGGCGTTCAGCTCTGTCTCTGTTACTTGATATCAGTTTAAAATTCAGCAAGTCACCTATATTTCTACTGGTTGATTTTATTCTAAAATGAGTATGAGGTTTTGCATTTTCTCCTTAGCAAATTGGTATAAACCAAAGAACAAATGTTTTGTAAAGTAGATAATACCCTGTAAAGTAAATATTATTGTTCTAACCATTGGAATTTTATCTTGTCTCATCTAAGAATTGGCTTGAAATAAATATTCTTTAGGAGATTGTTGCATTAATATTTATAACTTGTGAAGAAGGTTTCATTGCCTGTTTTTGGAGACACTCACTGCCATAAATGGACTCAATATGTAGCTTACTAAATTTATTATATCGTTGTTAGTCTTATTTAATGCATTTATAATTATTATTGAAAACTACACTTTTTATCACCTATTCTTTCACATTTTCTTCTTTATCTTTTCCATTAAGTTTAAAATATAGTACAGTGGAAAAGGATAGAGTTAGGGCTCTTGTTTAATAAAGGTTTTTCTATAACTCAGTTCAAGAAATGAATCAGTGTCATTGTCTACCTGTAGGTTAATACCACATAAATCACAGGAAGGTAATGACCCATTTTTGATGCTATTTGAATGCAAATGGTCTGGTTTTATCTGTATCATTTGTATTAAAATCATAAGATACTTCTATTATTTCAAGTGTTAGTCTTGAAAAAAGATCTTTTTTTTTGTTATTCTGGGTACTACATTTTATAATGTATTAATTTAAAAATTATTCTCAGAACTATTGCTGACATTTTTTGATAATGGCTTAAGCCTAAACTTATATATGTATTTGCTCACATATTCATTGCTTCATTATCTTATTCTTACTAATACAGGTGAAGATAAAAGCATAAGTCTTTTATGTTATACAATTATTTAAAAATACTACAAATTATTATGTTGGGTTTCCATTTGACATTTGCCACACTGTTAGCTCATTTCAAAGAGACTAATGCTAGAATTCATTCATTCATTATGTATTTAACCTCTATTATGTATAAGGTATTATACTAAATGAATGTAGATATCAAATTTATTAAGAATTTCTGCCCTTTGGTTTTAGATTCAGTATAGAAATAGGACATATAATCACTCTGAAGAAATGTGATATCAGTGGTAGAAAAAAACAGAGGAAGTGATTGGATGACACTGAGGAAGCAGGCACTATCTTCAATTTCAACACCCAAGAAAGAGCTCATGCAGTCAGTAGTTCGTTGGGCAGGCTTTGCATGTAGTCACCTGAGTACAAAGTATGTTTTCAGCTGAGGGAAAGTTATGAGAAAATCTGCAGAGGCAGGCAGACATGATGAGTGTTGGTGTGGACTCCCTAACTGGCAAACAGCTGGCTTAATTTGGCCCACAGACATACTTTGTTTATGCTGCATCATAATTAAAATTCTTTAGAATTGTAGCCAGCATTGAAAAGCAGAGAAATTCTGGGTTTCTAGCTTTTCATGAAAAAGTGAAGATTTATTTACATGCCACACAAGAATATTCCAACAGTCCCACTCAACAATGTATTTGGAGCTAGATTTCACAGAGGGTGAAATCATCTTTCTTTCTCCAATTAACTGACTTCTTCATTCATTTAGGGTGCTCACTTCATTCCTGTAATTGAATTAGTGGTCCATAGCCAGAATTACAAACTTAATTCTTGGTATTGTTGATTTTTGTCTCTGTTTTAGAATGTATTAAAACCTGTAAGATTAAAATTTGCAAGATGGCAGGTTAGAGGCATTCAGCTCTCACCTGTTTCTCCACATAACAGAACCAGAACAGAATATTGAGGTGGGGTTCATAGAGGAGCACAGGAGTTCAATAGTAAAGAGTCAGTTACAAGATCAAACTCAGAAATTTTGTGTATTAGAGTAGTAAGAGGAAAAGAAGGCCCTAGGACTGAGCACTTGGCGGCTTGGCATAGGGGCTCGGGAAAATAGGTGGAAGAGAGTCCTAGCAGTCTCCTCAAGCACAGAACATGGCACCTTGCAAACACTGTCTAAACAGACAAAAGACCCACGATCTGCATAGCAAGCCAGCATGAGGGACATTCTTTTCATTTCCCAATTATTTATTCCTAACATTTCCCAATATTGCCCTAACCGAGAGCCATTTTAGAAGGTCTCTTATATCAGAGGTTACTGTTAGATGCCAAGACCCAACAGATTATTCTTTGCATTGGCTTAGGAGGTGGCCACCCTGGTAGACAGTTTTGTCCTGGGAGAGTAACTGACAAAAATCTGCTGGAAATTCTGTATAGCGAGAAGCATAGACTGTGATGCAGAGAGAAGTAGAAGGCACCTCCCTTTAAAATCTGTAGTTCAGGAGATCTGCTATCAGAATCCAGGGGAGAGAACAGTCATGTGTGATTTCTCAAGGACAAAGTCTCGGAGCTCTGGGATCCTGGGCGACAGATAACATAGAACCCAGCATCTTGGCTCCCAGCATAGATCTTTGCCACCTCCTGGAACATACACAGGGACATATGAGAATTTACCCAGCGTTTGTCCAGCCCTCAGAGTATGGAGATCAGGAAGCTCTGGAAAGAAATTTTGCTTACTGAATTCAGCATTCTGCACTGGATTGTTAACATGCTACAGCACTAATATTGGTTCCACCCCCAGAACATGCAGCCCAGAAAGCCCCAAGAGAGAATCTTAGCTAAGATCCACATTCTGAGCTGGCTCATTAATGCTCTGTAGGGCAGCCATTGGCACTGCCCTAGGAGTACTCAGCTGAAAAGACTATAAAGAGAATCTTTGCCTAGGGAGTTCTACATCCTGGTAGCTCATTTCAATGTGCAAAGCAGCTGAGAACTTCAAACCTTCAGTCACAAATCTCTTCCACCAGTTACCTGATGAACACAATGGAAATTACTGGGGGCTGATAACCTCTAGTTTTGCTCTATTTCTTTTTTGCTTCTTCCTTTTAATTGATAATTTATTTCTCTTTTTTTTTCCACCTTCTTAATTTTTGTCCTGCTTTCTGTATCTTTTCTAAAAATTTTACTTTCTTTTATTCATCTTTTTATTTTATTCTATATTATCTTACCCTCTTTTCCCTGTTTTTATACTGTTTCTGCTATATTCATTCATTCATGCATTCATTCATTCATTCACAGTGCTGGTGATCAAGCCCATACCTTGAACATGTGTTCTACCACAGAACTTTATTCCCAGTTTAGCTAAGAGGAATTGACCTAGTCCTACATGAACCTTTGTGGATTCTTGCACTTAAAGAAGTGGGAAAAAGCCCCCAGCTGATGATACCTTCACACATGAGCACAGATAGGGAGGGTTCATGTCTCACTCTGGCACAGCCATCCCCCGCAGTAACTACAGAGAGAAATAAGACAAACTTTATGGACACTACACCTATGAGGGTCTTCAGCATCAGTTGTTTCCACACCCTCTTGGATTGCACATTGCTGAAAAGCCTGGATGTGAGTGTCACAGAAGGGAAGTTCTGTTCCTGGTCCTTTCCTCTCTGTGTGAGATATCAGGGATGGTACAAGTGTCTAAACAGAGGATAAAGGCTTTATGTTTTTTAACCACAATTGGAATAGTCAATATAAAAATTGTTTTAAATTATCAGAGCAAATGCAAGCAGTGCCTGTGGAAACCCCCAGTACCTAATAGGAGTTTCTATTCCCATTGTAGAAGTAACCACAGAGGGTGCACTCCTCATACTCTTCTGTCTAAACTACATGCAAAGAGGGTTGACAGAGAGAGTGGATCTCTCAGGCAGCCATATTGTATACATAGTGTCAAAACCCACTAATTGCCATCAAAAAAAGCCACAAGGAGATTAAACTGCAAAATCCAATTGGAATTTAACTTAATATTACACAGCAGATACCCCAAGACACATTGTTAAGAGAGGACTACTTCTTAAGAAGGTTCTCCATAAAAGTGGAAGAGATAACCTCCCCAACAGATGGACAAATCTCAATACAGAAACACAAGAAGAATGAATAAACAGGGCACTATGATACTTCTTAATTCACAATTTGATGTAATAGATTCCAAAGTACCAAAGTGGATAAAATGCTGGAAACAAATTCAAAAGAATGTTCTGCAAAAGCTTGATGAAGTCAAAGAAAATGTTTAAAAATGGAATGAATTAAGGACAACAATGTGGAATATGAATGAGAAATTCAATAAAGAGAGCTTTTGAAAAAAAACCTAACAGAAATCTCAGAAATGGAGAGCTCAATGAGTCAGATAAAAGAAATCATTCAGAAGCCTCAAAAACAGACAAGGTGAAGCAGAAATTAGAATATTAAAACTTGAAGAAAAGTCCAGTCCAATTAAATATCATATTCAGACAATACTAAAGAAAATATAAGAATGAATGAATAAAACATACATCTATGGGACACCATTAAAGGATTAAACATATGCATAACTGGAATAAACAAGGGAGAAGAGGCATAGGCTCAAGGCATAGAAAAATTTCATGTAATAGTAGCAGAAAATTTTTCAAAATTTTGGGAAAGAGATTGATGTCCAGGAGGCATTTAGAATCCCAAATAGATATGAGAAAAAATGAACTTGTCCATGTAATACTATAGATAAATTGCCAAAAGTGCAAGGCCAAGAAAGCATATTAAAATCTGAGAGAAACATCAAGTTGCATTGGGAGGCAAACCAATTATACTAACAAGAGTTTCTCAGAAGTAACCCATAAGGTCAGGAGGGCATTAAACATTGCATTATTTATTTGCTAATGATAAGATTCAATACACAGAAAATCCGAAAAACTCCACCAAAAGTCTTTTACAACACATAAACTGATTCAGTAAAGTAGTAAGATACCAAATAAACATTATAAAATCAGTAAGTTTTCTATACACCAATAATGAAAAATTTTAGAAAGAAATCAGAAAGAAATTTTCTTCACAATAGCTACACACATGCAATAAAATAAAATAATGGAATAAACAACTTAGGATGTGAACAATCACTACAATGAAAATTACAAAACATTGAAGAAGGAAAGTAAAATACATTAGAAAGTGGAAGGACATCCTATGTTCATGTATTGGGAAAATCAATATCATTAAAATGGCCATAGAACCCCAAGTGATCTACAAGTTCAATGAATCCCTATCAAATACAAATGGCATTGATCACAAAACTAGAAAAAAAAAAACACTCTTAAAATTCATATGGAAACACAAAAGACCCAAAATAGCCAAAGCAAACTTGAGCAAAAAAAGCAATGCTGGAGGTCTCACAGCATCCTATTCAAAAATAGAAACAAAAACAACATGGTATGGACATAAAAATAGACAAATAAATAGATCAGAGAAACAAAATAGAAGGCCCAGAAACAAATCCACATATTTTCAGCCACCTGACTCTCAGAAAAGATAGCAAGATGATACATAGCAGAAAGGACAGCCTTTTCCACAAATGGTGCTGGTAAAATTGGATATTCAGACATAGAAGATTGAAGCTACTCCACTCTCACTCCTCTCATCCTGGGGGGAAAAAGAATAGAAGACCTTAATATAAGACCCAAAACTTTGAAACTACAGGAGAAAATGTAGGGGAAACATTTCAAGACAATGGCAGAAGATAGGACTCTAATAGCTCAAGAAACAAAAGAAAGAACTGACAAAATTAAAAAGCTTCGGCACAGCTCAGAAAACAACCAACAGAGTGAAGAGACAACCAGCAGAATGGTAAAAAATTCTTACTATCTATTCATCTGATACGAAATTAATATCCAAAATGTACAAAATACTCAAAAAACAATAAAACAAGAACAATAGACAGCACAACAAAAAATTGGGCAAATGACCTGAATATACACTTCTCTAAAGAATTACAAATAATCAGTTAATATATGAAGTGAATGCTCAACATCCTTAATCATAAAGGAAATAAAAATCAAAACTACATAGATTTTCATCTTAATTAAGTTAAAATAGCTATTATCAAACTAAACAAACAAACATGGCAAATGCTGGCTAGAATGTAAAGAAAAAGGACTTTTTAAATCCTGCTGGGGAAATATAAATTAGCACAACCACTATGGGAAACAGTATGGATATTTCTCAAAAACCTAAAAGTAGAACTACCATATTATCTAACTATACCACTCCTGGGTACACATCCCAAGGATATGAAGTTAGCATTCAAAAGATATCTACACACCCATGTTTATTCCAACACTATCCACAATAGCCAGGTCTGGAATCAGCTTAGGTGCCTATGAACAAATGGTGTTTTAGTCAGCTTTATTGCTGCTATGCCTAAGGACTCAACAAGAACAAGTATAGAGGAAGAAAAGTTTATTTGAGGGCTCATGATTTCAGAGGTCTTAGTCCATAGAAGGCCGTCTCCATTCCTTGCGGCTCAAGGTAACGTGGAACATCATGGCAGAAGAGTGTGGCAGAGGGAAGCAGCTCACATGATGATCAGATGCAGAGACAGGGGTCTCCACTTACCAGATACAAAATATATATCCCAAAGCCATGCCCCCAATTCCCACCTCCTCTAGGCACATCCAACTACTTCAATTATCACTCAGTCAATCAATATTAGGGGATTAATTCACTGACTGGGTTAAGGCTATCACAACCCAATCATTTCTTCTCTAAATCCTCTTGCATTGTCTCACATGTGATATTTTAGGGGACACCTCACATTTAAAGGTAAAGAAAATATATGTATAAATAATGGATTACATCATGTCGGCTTAGGAACCAACTTCCTCAGTGAGACTCCTAAAGTACAAGAAGTTAAATCAAGAATCAGTACATGAGATGGTATCAAACCAAAAAGCTGCTTCACAGCAAAGGAAACAATGGAGAACATGAAGAGAGAGCCTACAGAATTGGAGAAAATGTTTGCAACCTGCACCTCAGATAGAGCATTAATCTTAGGATATACAAAGAACTCAAAAAATGTAACATCAAAAAAAAAAAAAAACCCACAAACAAATAACCCAGTCAATAAATGGGTAATGGAATTGAACAGGAACTTCATAGAAGAAATATAAATGGTCAACAAGTATATAAACAAATGTCCAACATTTCTAGGTATTAGGGAAATACAAATTAAAACTACACTGAGATTTCATCTCACTCCACTCAGAATGGCAATCAACCTAGGTGCCCTTCAACAAATGAATGGATAAAGAAAATGTGGTATATATACACCATGGAATATTATTCAGTCACAAAGAAGAATGAAATTATGGCATTTGCTGGTAAATGAATGGAATTTTCATGCTAAGTAAAATAAGCCAATCCCCAAAACCCAAAAGTTGAATGTTCTCTTAGATTTGTGGATGTTCACACACAGTAAGGGGAAGGGGAAGAATAGAAGTTCAGTAGATTTGACAAAGGGGAATGGAGGGAAGAGAGGAAGAATGGGAATAGAAAAGACAGTAGAATGAATTGGACATAACTTTTCTATGTTCATATATGAATACATGAACAGTGAAACTCCACATCATGTACAGTGGCAAGAATGGGCTCCTAGTTAGAATATGTTATACTCTGCATATGTATAATATATCAAAATGCACTCTATTGCCATGTACATCTAAAAATAGGAAGAAAAAAGGGAAAATACATAAGTAAAATGCATTTAAAAAACAATTCTACACCTGGAGAGACACCTAGTAGCTCAGCATCCACTCTTGGTCTCCAAATTGTGTAGGACTCTAATCTTTTGATTCATTTCTGAGCAAACACAATGAAGCATTTCATTTTTTAAAAATTCAATGTGATTTAATAAAATATGCAGTTGGTCAGTCTAATAAAACATTTATTTCCTATCTGCCACCAGTATCATTAATTCTCTTTATTCTTTGGGTCAGTTTTTTCAGGTGATTTTAGGCTTCAATACATCATATCTTAGACAATGTTCAGTCTTATTTCCCAAAATTAACTAAAGACATCTCTTTAGGTGAGGGGGAGATTATGTTAGTGGTTATAATAATGAACTTCCTAGACTTCAAAGAAATACCAGTTTTGCCATGATTCAAATCTTAAGATTGATTTTGGCTGTTGTTTCTCAAGCCAAAGCTCATTGAAAAAAATTATAATGTTATTTGCTTTACTATAATAGTTATACCCAATTTAATTAGTATTTAATGCAAAAAATAAATAATGGGGTATAATTCAGACATAAAAATAATTAAATCCTGTAATTTACAGAGAAATGGATAGAATTAGAGGAGATTTTGTTGAGAGAAATAATAGACAAGGCAAGTATTACATGTTTTCTCTCATATGTAGAAACTAAAAAGATAGACGACCTGAAAATAGAAGAGAGACTAGGTTTCTGGTCTAATTCCTAGGTCTTTGATCCACTTAGATTCAATTTTTGTACAGAGTGAGACATGGGGGTTAACTTCTTTTCTATTATGCAGGAATTTCCACTTTTCCCACCACCATTTGTTGAAGAGGCTGTCTTTTCTCCAGTGTGTGTTTTTAGCACCTTTGTCTAGTACAAGGTAACTGTATTTATATGGGTTTGTCTCTGTGTCCTCTATTCTATTCCATTTGTCTTCTTGCCTATTTTGGTGCCAATGCCATGCTGTGCTGTTACTATTAGCTCTGTAATAACATTTAAGGTCTGGTATTATGATGACTCCTACTTTGTGTTTCTTGCTGAGGATTTCTTTATCTATTCTAGGCCTCTTATTCTTAACACTTCAACACATTGGCACAAAAACTGCCTCCCTGAACTGGACTCCTAAAGCACAAGAAATAAAATTTTTAAAAATCAATAAATGGTATAGCATCAAACTAAAAAATCTTCTTCATAGCAAAAGAAACAGGAGTGTGAAACTAAATCTAAACTACAATAAAGATGGGGGAAGGAAAGAAGAGAAGTTCAGTAGATTAGACAAAGGGGAAGGAAAGGAAGAGAGTGGGGATAGCAATTGGAAAGACAGTAGAATAAATTTAACATAATTTAAAAAAATCAATACATGGGATAGCATCAAACTAAAAAAGCTTCTTCATAGCAAAAGAAACAAGAGCGTGAAAATAATTCTAAACTACAATGAAGATGGAGGAGAGGAAAGAGGAGAAGTTCAGTAGATTAGACAAAGGGGATGGAAAAGAAGAGAGTGAGGATAAGAATAAGAAAGACCTAAGTGAATACCTAAGTAAATCCCACCATTGTGCCCACCCACAAGAATGGGGTCCTCATTAGAATAAGATATATTCCATGCTTGTACAATTTGATCAAAATGGATTCTACTGTCATGCATAACTAAGAAGAACCAATAAAAAAAAAAGAGGGACTATTAGGGACTAGGAAAGGGTTCAGAGGGAATGGGAAGAAAGAAGTGGGCCAGGGAGGATAGAGATGATCAATATATGATATATACATGTATGAAAATGTTGGAATAAAATATTTGTATAATTAATACATATTAATACAAATTGCAACTAGACCCCTATCTCTTACTTTCCAAAAAGTCTCCTCAGAATTGAGCAAAGACCTAAGAATTAGACAAAATCTTTGCAACTGCTAGAAGAAAATATGGGGTCAATAATCCAACATAGAGGCATATCTAATGTTTTCTCAAAAGTATTCCTAAATCTAAGGAAGTAATAACAAAAAATATTAAATGGGATGGCATCTGTTAGGTTGGCTCGAGATCTTGCAGGAGGTGGACGCAGAGCGCACAAGGTGGTGAGTTCCACATGGCAGCAGCAGACACAGGACATGCAGCATGGTGGATTCCGCGCAGCTGAGGCGGGTGTAGGGCTTCAGTTTGGAGCAGCTGAGGGGAATGAAGCATCAAGCAGCCCACATGTGCAAGGGAACAGCCTACCAGACGCTGATATGTAAGCAGTAATGGCACCTCCTACTAATCAGTGGACTTTTCCTGACTCATCCCGGAAGTACTCTGACCTCGGCAGGATCCCCTGACCAATCCCACGGGACGCAGGACTCTAGATACCTCCTCTTCCTATCTCATAGCCCCTTCATTCCTGCCTTAATCTTTCCCCTTCCTGACTGGGCCCTTTAAATTTTCTTTACCGCAGAACACATGCACCACTCTCCTGGACGGGAGTGTTCAGCCTGAGAGCATGTATTTCCAATAAAGCCTTGCCCAGCAGTTTTAATTCATTGCCTTTTGGTCATCTGGCTTTACAGCATCAAATTAAAAAGCTCTGAACAGCAAAAGAAACAATTAAGAACATGAAGAATGAACCTACAGAATGGGAGAAAATCTTTGCTTGCTACACTTCTAATAGAGGATTAATATCTAGAATATATAAAAAACTAAAAAAACTTAACACTAAAACAAAACAATATAAACAACCCAATGCATAAATGAGCAAGTGAACTAAATAGACACTTCTCAAAAGAGTAAACCCAAATAGCCAACAAATATATACAAAAAGCTCAATATCTTTAGCCATCAAAGAAGTTCAAATAAAAACTATAGTTAAATTTCATCTCACTTCAGTTAGAATGGCAATCATCAAGAATACAAATAATAGGGGGCGGTTCCAAGATGGCAACCTAGACGGACGCCACAGTCAGTCTCTCCAGAACCGGTGATTGAAGTTGTAGAAATACCATCTCCCAGCCAGCTTCTGGACATCATCCTACAGCTGTCCCCGCAGGCATTTCACTTGCGCATGTACGCAGCGATTGTCACAAGCAGCGATTGTCACAAGCAGTGTGACTTCAGCAGCAATATATGCTAAGTCTAAGGCCCAAAATGGAGAAAATTGGAAGCATTCCCTCTAAAAACAGGAACAAGACATGGATCCCCTCTCTCACCACTCTTATTCAATATAGGCCTTGAAACTCTAGCCAGAGCAATCAGACAGACGAAGGAAATTAAAGGGATACTAATAGGAAAAGAAGAACTCAAACTATCATTATTTGCAGATGACATGATTCTATACTTAGAGGATCCAAAAAGTTCCACCAGAAAACTTCTAGAACTGATAAATGAATTCAGCAAAGTTGCAGGATATAAAATCAATATTCATAAATCAAATGCATTTCTATACATCAACAATGAATCCTCTGAAAGAGAAGATAGGAAAACTACTCCGTTCACCATAGCCTCCAAAAAAATAAAATACTTGGGAATCAATCTAACAAGAGAGGTGAAAGACCTCTACAATGAAAATTACAAGACACTAAAGAAAGAAATTGAAGAAGATCTTAGAAGATGGAAAGACCTCCCATGTTCCTGGATAGGCAGAATCAACATGAAAATGGCCATACTACCCGAAGCGCTATACAAATTCAATGCAAAGGCAATTAAAATCCCAAAGTCCTTTCTTATAGAAATAGAAAAGGGAATCATGAAATTCATTTGGAAAAATAAGAGACCCAGAATCGCCAAAGCTATCCTGAGCAAGAAGAGTGAAGCAGGAGGTATCACAATACCAGATCTTAAACTTTACTACAAAGCTATAGTAACAAAAACAGCATGGTATTGGCACCAAAATAGACATGTAGACCAATGGAACAGAATAGAAGACACAGAGAGTAATGCACATAAATACAGCTATCTCATACTAGACAAAGGTGCCAAAAACATACATTGGAGAAAAGATCGCCTTTTCAACAAATGGTACTGGGAAAACTGGAAATTCATATGCAGTAAAATGACACTAAACCCCTACCTCTCACTATGCACAAAACTCAACTCAAAGTGGATCAAAGACCTAGGAATTAGACCAGAGACCCTGCGTCTAATTGAGGAGAAAGTAGGTCCAAATCTTCATCACGTGAGATTAGGCCCCGAATTCCTTAACAAGATTCCCAAAGCACAAGAAATAAAAGCAAGAATCAATAAATGGGATGGACTTAAACTAAAAAGCTTCTTCTCAGCAAAAGAAACTATCAATGAGGTGAACAGAGAGCCTACATTCTGGGAGCAAATTTTTGCCACATGCACATCAGATAAAGAACTTATGTCCAGGATGTATAAAGAACTCAAAAAACTTAACACCAAAAAAACAAACAACCCAATCACTAAATGGGCTAAGGAGCTGAATAGAAACCTCTCAGAAGATGATATACAATCAATAAGCATATATATGAAGAAATGTTCATCATCTCTAGCCATTAGAGAAATGCAAATCAAAACTACTCTTAGATTTCATTTCACCCCAGTCAGAATGGCAGCTATCCAAAATACCAGCAATAATATGTGCTGGAGAGGATGTGGTGAAAAAGGCACACTCAAACATTGCTGGTGGGACTGCAAACTGGTGCAACCAATCTGGAAAGCAGTATGGAGATTTCTTAACAAACTTGGAGTGGAACTACCATTTGATCCAGCTATCCCACTCCTTGGCCTATACCCTAAAGACTTAAAAAACAGCGCACTACAGTAAAGCAGCCACTTCAATGTTTATAGCAGCACAATTGACAATTGCAAAACTGTGGAAGCAACCCAGATGCCCTTCAATAGTTGAATGGATAAAGAAACTGTGGGACATATACACAATGGAATATTATTCAGCAATAAAAGAGAATAAAATTATGGCATTTGCAGGCAAATTGATGGAATTGGAGAACATTATGCTAAGTGAAATAAGCCAATCCCAAAAAACCAAATGCCGAATGTTCTCTCTGATTAGTGGATGATGATACATAAGGGGGGTGGGAATGGGGAACATAGGAGAAATGGAGGAACTCTGCATGCAGCAGAGGGGAGGTGTGGGGAGGAAAAGGGGAATGGGTATAGTAAAGATGGTTGATTGAGATCATCATTACTATCCTTGGTGCATGTTTGAAGACACAAATGGTGTGACTCTATCTGGTTTGCAACCAGCGAAATGGAAAAATTGAGCTCTATATATGTACTATGACTTGAAATGCATTTAAATAAATTATACAAAAAAGAATACAAATAATAATAAATGCTGAAGAGGGTGTGGGGCGAAGGAATTCTTTTACACTGTTGGTGGGATGTTGATTTTGTACAACTACTATAGAAATCAGTATGGAGTTTCCTAAAAAGATTATGAATGGAACCATCATATAACCCAGTTATACCACTCCTCAGTATTTATGCTGAAGAATTAATCATCATACCACAGTGATACCTGCATAGCCATGTTTATAGCAGCATAATTCACAATAGCCAAAGTATGGAACCAGTGTAGGTATCTGTCAGCAGATAAATCAATGAAGAGACTCTGGTATATACACTTAATGAAGTTTTATTCAACTATAAATAATGAAATTATGTCATTTTCAGGAAAATTAATGGAACTTGAGAGTGTTATTTTCAGTGAAATAAACCAAAATCAGAAAGTCAAGGATTGTATGTTTTCTCTAATATGTGGAAACTAGTGAGGAAAAAAAGACAGGGGAATGATGGCAGAGTGGAAGGACCTTATGAAATCAAAAGGAAGACACTAGAATAGAGGAAGGAGACCAGGGGGAGAACAGAGAGGAGGAAAAGAGGAGTACTGGAGAATGGAATTGACCCAATTACATTGTTTTATTGTGTGTCTGTACAAATATGTAACAACGAATTCCACTATATGCAATTATAATGCATCAATATAAAAGAATAAAACAAAAATTTGAAAACTGCCACATTTTTTGAAAATAATTAGAATAGAGTATTTTTAATGTTTGTTTTACTGTTTTTTCCATATTTTTATTGGTTCATTATAGTTGTACATACCGATGGGATTTATTGTTACATAACCACACATGCACAAAACATGATGACATGATTTGGCCAATATCCCTCCTAAGCACTTCTCCCCTCCCTCTCTGCTTCCTGCCCTTTGCTCCTTTTTCTCTTCTGATCTTCCTTCGATTTTTAGGAAAGCCACCCCCACCTATGTTTTCCTTTTTCTTCTCTAGTTTCTGCATGTGTTTAATCTTTATTTTTAAAGGCAATTAGGAAACAGTTTTCAGAATGTCAATAGTTTCAGATTTGAAATAATACCTAATCAAATTGGTACAGTTGATACTATTGATTAATTGATTGGTTGATTTATTATGTGTTTAAAGTAAGGATAAGGGGTAAGCTATCTTTTATAATCCAAAATTTGAATCTCATAAAATGAAAATTGGGAGTATTATAGGTATATTCTCTATATTTCTATGTAAAAACAGAACAAAAATACTGCTATTTTCTTCTATTTTTTGACATCAGAAGATCAGTAAGAAATTTTGACACAGTTAATCATTTCCAAGATTAAAAATAAAATTGTACTGCATTTGGTTAGCTTTGTGCTATGGATAGACTCTGAGGGAATTACTTTGCCTGTCATTTCTTCAAATCTGCACAAAGAAGGATAGTGCAGAGTTTAGTCTGAGATAAATCTAATGAATGGGTAACTAAATGATAGTTCCAAAGAAATGATTAATAAATACTTAACAAGTGTAAATAATGTAATTGCATATAGTCATATCTTGGAGCCAGTAAATTCTACTGCTGATTTAGTGGTTAAAATAGTGCTTAGGTATAAATATTCTACTACTCAGTATTTCATTATTTCCTTCCCTTGTTTTCTCCTTCTAAGCATCTGTACAAAATCAGGTTTTTCTCTAATTAAAAATCATCATGGTTAATTTAACATACTCTTTTTATGTACTAGTCTTATAAAACTATATCTGCTTTCATTGGAAACTAAAACTTTTAAGTAGAATTAAATCCTTCTCAAATTCAGATTTTTACATATTAGATTTAATGTGCAATCCAAGGAAAAACAACTAAGAATATACTGCAGATATAATATCAGTAAAATGTAATAATTAGTATATATTGGATAGTAAATACTTTTTAGTTCTCTATTAATTCATAATAAAATTTAACATACAATATTAACTGTCCCTTTGGACACTGGAAAAAGTAGGCATTCAAGCTTAATAAACAAGACTTCTTTTTTGTACTGTGAAACTTAATGTCACATAAATGTTACCAATTTCTCTCAAGTTCCATAATTTCATAAATTAAGTATTTAATTTGCCAACCACACATTTTTGGAATATTCTATATAATTAATTAAGAATATTAACTTCCTTAGTTCTTTTCTCATGTCAAAAGCTATAATTTGTTTAATATTTTCTATCATCAACTATTTTTCAAAGTATTTGATATAAATGAACTTTTCTTGGGGGGGTACTGGAGATTGAACTCACAGGTACTCGACCACTGAGCCACATCCCCAGCCCTATTTTGTGTTTTATGTAGAGACAGTGCTCACTGAGTTGCTTAGTGCTTTGCCATTGCTGAGGCTGGCTATGAACTCGCGATTCTCCTGTCTCAGCCTCCCTAAGTGCTGGGATTATAGGCTTGTGCCACCGTGCCTGGCTTGATATAAATTAACTTTTAACTCATCACAACACCTTTATGATGAAAGCTTTATTAATGTCTCTACTACATAGATGGGATAATTAAATCATGGAGAAATTAACTTATTTGGGGCACGCAACAAGCAGTAAAACAGATTTTAATATCAGCCAGCACCAACACTCATCACCTCCTAACTGGCAGTATAGACTAGAATGATCTTAACTTTAGGCCAGTTCATATTAGGTTGAAGTAATTCATCTTTCTCAGAAATACTAAAAATCTCAGTTCTATGCTGAGCTTCCTCTGTAAAATTGTTTCTAAAGGTCTGTACCTCTTTTCTCCTGTGCCTCTACTGAGGGCATGGTTGAAAACAAGAGTAAAATATTCCTTAGTTTTTAATAATGCCTAATGCTAGAACTGAGGCACACAGAGGACAAGTCAACTGTCCAGGCCAGACAAGTAATAACTGGTGGACCATTGGTATGTTTCCAGTAATTTAGGGAAGATGCTGGAAGGTAGATGGGCCTAGGTTATGTTTGATAAGAACTTCCACACTCCACTATATTAGCCTGACAAAGTAGTTCAAGAGGCCTCCTGCATCAGTTTCAGAAATCTGAAGTTGTACAAAATATAATAGCAACCTGCCTTGAATATGTTGCTCAATAAAGGCAATGCCTTGGAGTAGCAATAGCAAAACCCTTTATCACTTCAGCATGCTCAGCTAGCATAGAAGTCACTCTGATTCAACCACATAGGGCATTTTCACAGACACATCTTGATCCATGTTAATTGATTCCTTTTCCTCTCAAAATGGCACAAATGAATTTTGTGAATTTAAATGTTGGACCAGGAAGCAGATTAAAGAATGAAGTAATGAGAAGAGGTAAGACCTAGGATTAAAACCAGATAATCATGGATATTCTAACTTTCTTCATAGACTAAAGTTTTTTTTAACTGAACTACATTTGTCTAATAGAACTAAGTTTACTCATTGCCAGTGAATAGATATTTACAGCCAACCAGAATAAAGTGAGCTTCATGTGTGCATATGTTGGATAGGTAGTGACTCACAATCACTGTTTCATTTGAATGTTCAGAAAGGAGGAACCTCTATGACTGTATGTCATCTATCTATCTCTATCTGTCTGTCTATCTATTAGTCGTCTATCATCTGTCTATCTCTGTAATTGATCTTATTTATGAATTTTATACTCTGAATCATCATGATTCAGTCACCTTAAACCCAGGTTCTTGAATTTGTCTGTGATGGTCTATCATTATTTCAGAAATTATAGCCACTTTGTTTCAATTATCTGGGTACCTTTTGGTTCCTATTGGAATAACTCTGACAAAGTCTTTTAAAATGTTATTCACTAAATCAAAAGCATTTTTATGAAAATTTTTTGCATGATATATTTCTTTTTTCTACAACACAAATTCTTTCTCATTCCTGCACTCTTCCTTAAGCCTTTACTCTCACTGGGGTTGCTTCACTAGGTTTGATTCTATGCAATGAGATAGAATTATATGAAATTATCATTATTTACTCATTTTTACCTACAAAATGCCATATAGATTCATACAGTTCAGGAAAATACTTATTAAAAGTTTGTCCCTAGTTTACAGTCCACTTGATTGTCACAGTTTTTATAAACTAGTTCTTAATTACCTTGACATGAACACAATTGTATAACAGAGGGAAGTGCCAAACCAACAAGGAATTTAAAGCCTAAGAGTCCAGATAAATACCAAGTCCAGTGATGTGAGTGGTTGTCTCAAAACATGGTTGTACTTTCTGATCAGTTGTGCTAGGCATGATATTTCACAGAAGGATGATTTTAGAAATTAGTTCATTTACTAGATTGAAGGGAAATTGATAAGTATCTCCATAATCAACCAAGACAAAAAATATAAAGTAACCTCAAAATAATTTAATTTGTCATAAGAATCTCAAATATTGATTCTTAAAAATCAATATGAAGCAATACACTAATTTCTTTAAGCTTTAGTATGTATAGGTAAGTGCCTTTTCCCTCATAAGTTAACAAATAATATATGGAATTCCAGAGTGTTGTCCATCTAATTTAATGCTAGAAGATTTAGAGGGAAGATTTTATTTTCATTAGGTCCAGTGCTACAATAAATCTTCCTGGATTTGTTTCTTAATAACATTTAAATTTAGTAGTTTATCCCATAAGATTTCCCTTAAGGATATTCAGGTGTTTGAAATAAAAGCCTGAAAAATCATTTGCATAAAATTATCAGATTGAAGGGGCATAAGGTAATAGAGTTTAGAGCCTGCTCTTTGGTGCATTTTAAATAATCAGTATATTCTCCCCCCATCTCCCTCCCTTTCTTTTTCTCCCTCTCTTCTTTCCATCTCCGTTTCCCTCTCCTTCTCTTTCTCTCTTTCTCTAACACACATACACTCACACATACAATTTCCAAAAGTCATTGATTACTTATATCAATGGAGAATGGAGAAAGGAAAAATGGAGTCAATAATTACTGCTGTGTAACAAACCTCCCCAAAGTATAGTTGCTAAAAAGAACAGTTATTTTGTTCATAAATGCTCAATTGAGCAGAGTTCTTCAGGAATGTCCCATTGCTACTCCACTCAGTGTCACTTGAGGCAGTTTGAAAGCTAGAGAACAGTCATCTGGGGTCCCATATACTCGTGGAGCTATCCAGGTACAGTATCATCTTTCTAATCAGGCCTTGAAAGACACAAAGCTATAGATATTGAACATTTTATGTGTTAGAATAAATTAATTAAGCTCAATTGATAATATAGGGTTGAGAATTTAAATTTCAATTTGATTGGAGAAGTATAAAAATGTATGGCCTTTATTATTTATTTATGCAGCATTTTTGAAATACAACATAAAATAAAATACAAGTGTTGGAAATATAATTTATATGTCTTTATATGTGTGTTAAGAAACCATCACTACAATCAAGATCAAATTAGCCATTATTCCCAACAGTTTCCTGTGTCTTTTGTTTTTTAGGGGGTACTGGGGATTGAATTCAGGGGCACTCAACCACTGAGCCACATCCCCAGCACTATTTTGTATTTTTATTTTAGAGATAGGGTTTCACTGAGTTGCTTAATGCCTTACCTTTGCTGAGGATGGGTTTGCACTTGTGATCCTCCTGCCTCAGTTTCCCTAGCCACTGGGATTACAGGCATGCACCACCACACCCAGCCTCCTGTTTCTTTTGTAATTCCTCCCACCTAGAGAATTTCATAAAAATGGCATCATGCAGTAGGTATTTTTGTTTTGTTTTATTGTCTGACTTCTTTTGCTCAGAATAATTATTTTGAGATTGGTCCACAGTATTATATGTGTCAATACTTTATCTACTTATTTACTTTTGTTGTCTAGTATTCTATTGGAAGAGTGTGTACCACAATTTATTTGTCCAGTCACCAACTGATGGACATTTGTGTTGAATCAACTTTTTGGATATAATGAATAATGCTGCATTGAAGCCTTTATATGTAAAAAAAAAAAACCTTTTATATGTAATCATTTCTTTTGTGTGAATACCTAGGAGTATAATGTCTGGATCATATGTTAAAACAATGTTTGACTATTTTAAAAAATTGTCAAAATGTTTCCCAAAGTAGATGAATCATTTCCATTTTCAGGTCTGACATAGAATGAGCCTGGATATTGTCCCTTTTCTCCTGAGAAAAAGAGTTGGGAAAACCAAAAATCAATGACTTTACTGTGACCACAGACAACAGATGTCTCAGAGGAAGACACCACACTGAAATCTGGGGAGACAGGTGAATTTAGAGGGATAAGATATATAATATTTGCTTACATGGGACAGGAGATCCTCAACATCCTCCACTGGTAGAATCACTTAGTACTGAATTAGTGGTTTTGATGAATTGCTGGAGGCTGAGTGCAGACTGATGTGAGAGTGGGAAACTGCTGAAAGCTGCAGTTAGAAGGGAGCCTCATGCAGAGTCCCTCCAGGATGCCCACCAGGTTCTCATAGTAAAGATCTGAGAAAAACTTTTGCTGACCCTGATAGGAGAAGGGGAATAGCCACTGTAAGACCACCTAGATCCTTCTTTCTACTGAAGACCTACTCAGGAAAAAGAAGTTTTATTGGAAGACAATGCTAAAACCTGTCCAGCAGGAAGAAGGAACTCTCACCCTTTCCAGTTTGCTCTAGCCTTTAAGTTCCACCTAACAGGAAAACGGAAAATGATAATTAACAGGAGAAAGGACTTTGAGGAAATGGATTGAGAATGCTGCACTGAGGAAGGGAGTAAGCAGAAGAGGAAGAAGCTGTGCTATCACACAAGGAAAGAAATACCTGCAAAGGCTTTACTGTGAAATGCGTGCCCATGAAAAATAAAAAGAAGATTACCAAATTGCCTTCAACACACCAAGATTCCTCCAGCACAGCAACGAAAAGCACTCAAAGATGGGGACTGTCTCCAAGGAGCAGTATGCTAAGGGCTGAAAGCCAAGAGAGAGGACAAAAAAAGGGATTCTTGAGAAATTTGAAGCTTCTAGTATCTACAGCTATAAAAAACATTGAACACAGCACATGTCCTAAGCAGATTTGCATAAACCTTCTATTTTCTTATTTATTTCAGTATTTTATATATGTCCAGCTTTCAAGAACAACAAAATTGTTTAAAGTATGTCAAAAAGTGAGATAAAACAGAGCAGGACTCAGCTATGACACATCTATTTGAATTATCAGACATGTTATTTAAAATAACTACAATTAATATGTTAGGACAGAAAAGGTACAAAACATTCAAGATTACAGGGACCTTAGGAGAAAAATGGAAACCATCTGAAAGATACAAAGGATATCACTAAACAAAAATCATGGGTAATGGAAATGAAGACTCTGAGCATTCTGGTCAGTAGAGTTGATATAACCAAGGAAAGAATGAATTTGAGATATATCAAAAGAAACTTTCTGATCTCAAACATGAAGGAAAAAATTAAAACAGTACAAACAAAAGAGAATATACAAGAACTTAGGGAGAAATTTCAAAAAAGTTAAAATGTGCACAATTGGAGTGCCAGAATAGGAAAGTAAGAAAAGAAAAACAGAAAAGAAGGGTATTGGAGAAATTTTCAAAATTAGTGGCAGGCACAAAAACAGAGCTAGAAAATTAAGAAATTCTGAAGCTGAATCCCCCCAAACCAAACCAAACCAAATCAAACCCTAAAGGATATTACAAAAGGTAAAGAATAAGAGAAAGTCTTCGAGTTTCACTTTACATATAGAGGAAGAGATAAGAATTATAGAAGACTTAGAATCCATGCATACAAAGAGTGGAATAAAATCTTTGTAAATACTGAAAGGAAAAAAGAAAACTCTGCCAAGATATAATTCTATATCTAGTGGAAGTGGATCTACATTCTTGAAAAATGAGTGTGAAATAAAATTTTCTCCTAAAATCAAAAACTATCACTAGCAGATAGTCCATGAAAGAAGTCTTAAAAGAAAGTCTTCAAGCAAAAGGAAAATGTTACAGATCAGAAACTTTGATCTTAAAGAAAGAAAGAGCATCAGAAAAAAAAAAAAGACAAAATAAATTCCCTTTCCTCCCTTATTCTTTGTTTTTCTAAAGGACAGATGTTTGAAACAATAACAGGAGCAATGTGCTGGCAATTTCGAGTCTGGATAAGTGAAATAAAAATTCCAGCAATGTTGTTACAGGGATGAGATAGAGGACTAGGAATACGGTTGTGCAGATCCTACATTACACAACAAGTGGTAGAGTATTTGAAGGTGGACTCAGATTATTTAAAAATGTATTGTAAAGCATTGGGTAACTACTGGAGATAATTTACAAAATGAGTATCAATGAATTGTGAAGAAGAATCATACAGAATATTCAACTAAAATATATAACACACACAGAAAAGAGAAAAAAAGAAATAAAGCAGTTGCATGTACCATTTACATTCCTATCAATCTAATCTGAGAGTTCCAGTTGTGCTATAACCTTGCCAACACTAAGGATTAGTGTTTCAAAATTGAGATGCTCTAATAGGAAAGTGGCTCATTATGGTTTTTTTTGTTGTTGTTGTTTTGTTTTTTTCTGGTACTGGAGATTGAACTCGGGCACTTGACCACTGAGCCACATCCCCAGCCCTATTTTGTGTTCTATGTAGAAACAGGGTGTCACTGAGTTGCTTAGCGCCTCGCCATTGCTGAGGCTGGCTTTGAACTCACGATTCTCCTGTCTCAGCCTCCCTAAGTGCTGGGATTAGGCTCATTATGTTTTAATTTGCATTTCTCTAATGTGTAATGATATTTTATGATTTCAATAACAGGTTAACCATATCTCTCCAAATATTTATGACCTCTTTATGGTAAAAACATTCAAAATTCTTTCTTCTAGTTTCTTGAGGCATACAATACATTATTATTATCAATATTCATCCTACTGTACAATTGCACACCAGAACCTTTTACTATTTACCTATAATTAGTACCGATTGATCAGATGCTTCCCATCCTTCTTTTCTCTCTGTTCTCCCCGACTTCTGATAACTGCCATTCCACAAGTTTCTGTGAGATCAACTGTCTCATATTCCACATATGAGCAGGATCATGATACTTGTCTTTCTGTGTCTGGCTTATTTCATTGCACATAAGAGTCTATACTTCCATCTATGGCATGATTTTATTCCTTCTTATGTCTGAATAGTATTACATTGCATACAACAGTTTAAAAATTAATTTTTGAAACTGAAAACTTTTATCCTAATATTTAATTTTTAAAAATATATCTGATATATTAAAAACATAAAAATTGTAAATATTAATGGGCTACCATATCAAACTTTGATGTATATATATGAATATATAGTGAAGTTTAAATCAAGCTAAATATATTTATCTCTTCAAACATTTATCATTTCTTTATGTTGAAAACTTTTAAAATTCTTTTCTTCTATATTTTGAAATAAATAGAACAATGATATTATCTATATTTGCTATACAGTGTGATAGTGTACCATGACTTCTTGCTTCTATCCATCTGTAACTAAGTAGTCATCAATCAATATTTTCCCATTTCCCAACCCCCAAAACTTCCTCCATCTCTGGCAACCACTATTCCACTCTTAACTTCTATGGCAAGAACTTTTATAGATTCTACACATGAACAAGATCATGTGGTACTTGTCTTTCGATGCCTGGCTTATTTCACTTAACATAATGTCTCCAGTTCAATCCATGTTGCCACAGAGACAGGATTTCATTCTATTTTATGTTTGAATACTATGCAATTGTGGATCTGTACCATATTTATCTTTATCCATTCTTCAGTTGATGGTTATTTATGCTGTTTCCATTTCTTGGCTATTGTGCATACTGCTGCAAGAAGCATGAGAGTGCAGATGTTTCCTTGATGCACATTTCATTTCATTTGGATGTACTATACCTAATAGTTGGAGTGCTAGATCATATGGTAGTCTTCTTTTCATTTTCTTTGAGAAACTTCTTTACTGTTTTCCATAATGGCTGTGTTAATTTACATTCTTACCAACTGTATAGAAGGGTTCCCTTTCCTCCAAATCCTTGCCAACACTTTTTATCTTTTGTCATTTTGCTAATAGCTATTCTCACTGGAGTGAGGTGATATCTCATTTTGGTTTTAATCTTCATTGTGTGATCCTTAGTGATCACTTAGTGATGCTTAGTGATGTTGAGCACTTTTTCACAGATCTGTTGGGCATTTGTATGTCTTTTGTGAAATGTCTGCTTAGATCTATTGCCCATTTTTAAATCAGATTAATTGCTTTTATAATATTGAGTTTTTGAAGTTGCTTGTATATTCTTTTAATTTTTAAAAATTTATTGGTTCTTTTTAGTTACACATGACAGCTAATTCCATTTTGATACAATTATACAAGCATGGAATATATCTTATGCTAGTTAGGACCCCAATCTTATGGATATACATGATGGTGGGATTCACTGCCGTTTTCATACATGTACGTGGGAAAATTGTTAGATGCATTCCACTATCTTTGCTTTTCTTATCCTCCCTACCTTCCCTCCATTCCCCATTATCTTACCTACTGAACTTCCATTCTTCCCCTCAACCCCAACCTCTTATTTTGAATTAGCTTTCACATATCAGAGAAAACATTCAAACTTTGTCTATTTAGGACTGGCTTATTTTACTTAGCAAAATAATCTTCAGATCCATCCATTTGCTGGCAGATGTCCTAAAGTCATTCTTTATGGCTGAGTAATACTCCATTGTATATGTACACCACATTTTCTTAATCCATTTATTTCATCTCACTCCAGTGAGAATGGCTTATATATTCTTAATATTAACCTCTTGTCAGAAGTATATACTATAAATATTTTATTCCATTCTGTAGATTAACTGTTCACTTTATTTATTGTTTCCCTTGCTGGGCAAAAGATTTTTTAGATTGATGTAATCCCATTTTTCCATTTTTGCTTTTGTTTCCATTGCTTTTGAGTATTTCATTAAAAAATATTTCCCATTCCAATGTCCTGAAGCATCTCCCTTGGGTTTTCTTCTAGTGATTTCATAGTTTCGGGTCTTACACTTGTCTTTAATCCATTTACAATGGGGAATTTTGTAACTGGTGAGAAATTGGGTCTAGTTTCAATCTTTTGTTTGTGGATATACAATTTTCCCAGTGAAATTTTTAAAAAGATTGTCCTTTCTCCAATGCCTGTTCTTAACACCTTTGTCAAAAATCAATTGGCTATAGATTGTGGGTTTGCTTCTAGGCTCCCTATTATGTTACATTGGTCTATTTGTTTGTTTTTATGCTGACAGCATGCTGTTTTAACCACAATTTGGTAGTATAATCTGAAGTCAGATCGTGTAATGCCTCCTGCTTTGTTCATTTTGCTCAAGATTACTTTGAATATTTGGGTGTGTTTTGGTACCAGAAATGTTAGGGTTATTATTATTATTTTTAATATTGTAAAGGATACTATTGGTTGTTTTTCAGCTTCTCTATGTGAAATGCAAGGTCATCAATGGATTTGAGTTTTGGGGCTTATTCACCATGAGGATCTTTCATAATTTTTAGTAATTCATTCCAGATACTCATTGTTTGTATGAAATATAAAATATCTATTAGTATTTATTAAAAATTTGTCTAGCTTCTGGTCATATTCTATTTGATCCTGACATTGAATTTTGTATTGTTTGCTTTCTCACGTGTCTAGTAAGACAAGTACAGGCTTGAGTGAAAAAAGAATCATGTGTCATCTATGTACTAATCCACATAGGTTATGAGTTTCTTAATATGAAAATTTGGCTATAGTCAGATTTCCTTAAAAGGGTAGAAATATTAAATGAGATCAAACTGTGACTTCTAGGAACCACTCCATATACATGATTTAGTGCACTTACCTTTTCATTTTAACCTACTTTTAAAAGTTTGATTATTTCTTCCAGTAGTTGAAATCTATTACAACCACAATATAAAATGCAATAATCATCCTTCTATTTTTACATCACTCATAATTTTTATATTGAATGCCTATTCCTTTATTTTTAAAATTATTTTAAAATCTAAGCAAAATTTATCCTAGGATTCCTCCAAGGGAAGCTTATTTCATGATTAATCAAATTCTTTCCTGTTCTATTGTTAATAACACTAAAGTAGCTATGTTTAATCCACATTTCCCATTATTGAATAGGAGCCAATTGATGCTTGAAGATACATCTGTGTGTACGAAGTTCTGGGTGTGGATGTAGGGAGATACTATCTCATAAACAGAATGAAGATCCCAAATATAAAAGATCAACCAAAAGGTTTCCCTTACTTCAGTTATTTTGGCATCATGCAATTATAGCTTCTCTTCAAAATTTATTTGTTAATGCTACTACAATTCAGGAGCTTATGCATGTAACATGAACTGGAATAATATTTATATTCTGCATAGTAATGCCTAGAAAAAGTATTAAAATTTTGATTAAATTGAAATTTTATTTCACCTGACTTTATTGAACTAGAAAATGGCTATATTTATTTTTATTTTATGCCAAATCCATTTTAGATGAAAATATAAATTCCTTAGGAAAATATTATAAACTAGGTGACATTATTGAAATAGAAAGTAAATAAAATAAGGTACTTGGAGAGTCACAACTAATTCTCCAATAAAATATTGCAGATACCATGATAAAATATTTGTCTTGAAATTATTTTGCTAAGATATGTATAAACAAGGATGACAAAATATCAGGTTTTTGAAATTTTTTTATGGTTGGATGAGAAATACCATCTTCCTCCAACCTGTTCTAGGGCATAGAACAAAATTGCCTATGAACTCTCTCTATATTAACAAAATGATTGACATTTATGATTTTGAATAATTGAAAGTTTCAAAAATGGTAAACATATTAGCCCAACTCATTCATAATTGTCAAACTAGGAAATGCTAGATTTATTCTCATATTCAAGTTCCTTTTTCTTAAAAGGCATCATTGGAAACATTATTTTATTGATAAATTAGAAGATGGTGGTAATTTTTTATGTTGTTATGTAATCAGCATGTTGCTTATATTATTATTGATGGGAATAACAGTTCAGAATTAAAAATATTTTAAATATTGAAATTGGCTTTGCTTCTGAGGCAACATTTGCTTGAATTATAGCAGCATTTCACATGGTTATTTTATTTTGGCCTTGTTTGAGGAGAAAAACATGTTTTTAAGTCAGAAAAAGAAAATGACCATAGATTTGGATGGGAAAGAGCAGTTAAGCAAGCTAAGAGAAGCTAGAAAAAAATCATGTTCCAAGGATTAGAAAATATTCAAACAATTTATGACAAAATGTAATACTGTCCACAGCTCTTAACTTATCAGTGTGACACTTGGTCAGGATATCTTTCATATCTATAAGCACAAGTGTTATGGTTTGGGTCTTAACTGTCCCCTCAAAGATCGTGTGTTAAAGTTTGGTCCTCAATTCAGCAGTGACTGGGGTGATGCAAAACCTTTGGAATGTGATTGGATCATGAGGATTCTGCCCTCAAGAATGGATTAACCCACTTGTGGATTCATAACTTAATGGGCTGTTGAGAGGTGATGGAAACTTTAGAATGTGGTGCCTGGTTAGAGGAAGTAGGTCATTGGGGCATGCTTGTGATGAGGATATTTTGTCCCTGGCTTCTTCCTCTCAATTTCTGTTTCCTGGCTACCATGATGTAAGCCATTTTCCTTTGCCATATCCTTCTGCTCTGGTGTATTGCCTTGCCACGGGTCTAAAAGCTACTGGGCCAAGCAATCATTGAAACCATGAGCCAAAACAAATCTATCCTCTTTTAATTTTCTCAGGTATTTTGTTAGGACAATGGAAAACTGACTAGCACACCAAGACAACATTCTTGTTATTAATGCTGCTATCAACTCTATTTCAGTATAGCACCACTTTTAAACAATTAGGCTCTGTCCTTGTCTCAGTGTAAGTTACAAAAGTAAAGCATCAGGAAGAGCTGAAATATTTTCTTTCCTATAACATCAATCATAGGAATAAAGGTAATATGACCATATCTATATTTTAATCCACCTCAAGTATCTATATTATCTAAAATAATGGCTATGGAGAGCTTGAAAATAAGCCAATTTTCTTTTAAAAATACAAAATACTTTAATGTATAAGCAGTAATTTAAAAATCTTAAGCATGAGAATTTTTGACTAAATACATGACTAGGTTCTTACTTATACTAGTCTATAAAACACATTCTAATTTAAATTGTAAAACATTGCTTATAGCTCTGTCTTATATGATCTTCTAAACCAGAAGTTCTAATTTAGAAGTAGAATATCTAAAGTAGTTCAGCCGTTTGATAATAAAATATAGTTCTAAATTATATAGAAATAGCAAAACTTCAGTTATACCTGATCTGTTTTTCAGATGGTTTAATCTTCTCCACTTAAAGGAGAATAACAAATACGGAATGTATTATCTTCATTTTAATTTTTGTTGAGAAAATATAAAACAAGGTCAATATACATGGTTCCAAGATGTTTTTGAAAAGTGTAATGTTACAAATATGGTTGCCAGATAAAATACAGGGTGCCTGGTTAAATTGAAATTTGAGATAGACAATGGATATTTTTGTTAGTCTAACTGTTTTCCAGATATTACATGGGTGTACTCACAATTTCACTTTGTCTAAAATCCAAGTTTATATGAGACTTTTGTATTTTGTTGGGAATCCTGTATGCAGGATGAGCCATTGATGGAATTTATGCAATTGTTTCTGTATAGCACAGTTGTGATGTTGATAGATATAAACAAGTGGAAATATTTGTGTGAATCTCCTGTGGGCTAAAGGAAGTGATTGAGGACAAGGAGACATTCTGATTGCTTTTCATATACTTATATATTTAGTTAGTTAGTTTGGTGAATGACACTAAACACAGCAAAATATACTGAGCACTTAGTTTCAGGCACTATTGATTCGATTTGTATGGGAAGCCAAAATTGATTTATTTCAATAAACAGGTCATGTCATTTACTGAAATGCTTTCCTTGCTTTCATTCTCGGAGTCACTTAATATTTGACTTGGAACATATAAATTATTCACTTTACTCCATTTTTTCCCATTATAGATCCAACTTTGCATGTTAACGTCTAAGAAAATTATCTGTCTTATTACTTCTTCTGATTAAATCCTGGACTCTGAATACTTTTCCAGGAATGCAATTAAATTGATGAATATTTGCAATGTTTGGTTAAATAAAATGGGAGTTTTAAGATTTTTGGATTTGATAGGTTTTAAGAGTGTTTCCACAAACATTATTAGTCCCATTAATTTTTCCATCTGCTTGCATAAGAATAGTAATCCTGCCTGGCAGCACAGAATTTTCATTTTTTTTTCTTCAGTAAAAGGATCTGGGTTGTGCTTCAATTCCAGTTATGTGGAAATACCAGTTTTCATCAGAATTTTTTAAGTAAATGTATTTATGAAGGTAAGCAAGGATAAAATTTAAAGTCACTTTAAATAAAATATCTATTTTAGCTTTGAGAATATCACTTCTCATTTTATTTGCTTCATTGTTTTACTTTTGTATTTCACACTAAATAAAAATCTGCACTGGCTATACAACTTGTCTCTCATTCTTTGTCTCTTTCATTTCTGTTTTTATCTCCTATACACTGAAATGACTATTCAATCTCTCCACTTTGAATGTCTAGCAGTCATCTCAAATTTTGCCCACTGTTAAGCTGAATTATTGATGCCCATGCCATCCCATAATGCACCTACAAACTTGTCCGTACCACAGTGTTCTCATAGTTTAATGAACAGCACTACATTTACTTATGTGGTAAAGCCAAAATCCTTGAAAATAATATTTGACTCATCTTCATCTCCATATTCATATCCCATAAAAGTTTTAGTGTCTACAAATTCAAAATATATACTTGAAAAATCACTTGTCATTAAGCCCATTACCCTCACCATGTCTGCATAGACAGGATTAGCCTTCTCCCTTGTCTTTCTGCTTGGGATGTTGGTGATCCTTTGCACCCTATAATTTATTGTTGCATAGTAGTAGAGATCTTTTCAAAACTCAATCAGATCAAATCATCTTTTTGCCTTAACCCTTCAAATGATTTTCTCTCATGCTTCCTTACTAGTTACTCCAAGGCATACCTGACCTGATCTTTGCCTGTCTCTCTGATTCATGTTGAACTCCTGGATCTTCATTCCCAGTGCCTCATCCACTGTGAACCTTTCTCTTCCTTGAGTGCACCAAGCCTGTTCCTGATCTTACTTCATCTTTTTTATGCCTGAAAATCTGTAAGGCTAGAATCTGCACAGCTCATTGCTTTTATACATTTAGAACTCTCCTTAAGTATCTCTTCTTCAAGAATAGTCTTGGTTCAAATTAAAATAGTATCCCTCTTCTCTCCTTATCCTCTGTCTCTTATTTTTTTCTTTGTAGCACATATTGCTATGTACAGATATTAAATGTATTTGCTCATTAATTTTTTTCTTGTTTCTCTGTTGTTTCTTATTTGTTCTTTTTTATTGAATAATCTAGGTCTAACCTCTATTTCTAGCCTAATTACCACTTCTCATCACAAGAATTCCCACCAAATTTGACTAGTGCATGATCATGGAACATAATATAGACCTTCTTGGTTCCATACACTTTTTCTTTCCCTCCCCTTTGAATTTGTTCATGTTTTTTGTCATCTATGGTCATCAATTGTTCAAAGTTATATTTGAAAGATAATCATAAGTCGTTAAAAATCCTTTCAGACACATTTGTACTTCTCTTGTGGTACTTGCTATGTTGTTGTTATTGTTATTATTATGATGATGATGTAATGCTTTCAACATGTCTTTTCTTCCTTGCTGGAATTGGTGGCTCTATGCGATCTAGCATTTTATCTTCTGTACCACTATTCAAATATCACAGATAAACTATTACTGTTTGTTTACTAAAATCCTGCTCTGTCTTGTCAAATGAAAATGTCTATGAAATTATTTTTTACTACAAGTTGTAATGATTTTACTTTTATAGTTTTGCAAAGTTCCATTTCTTTTCACATAACTAAGCATATGTTCATTACCAAACAATAAGTCTCCTAAAAAACTGCTTGGATGGATATTACTCTGCTTTTATCAAATTTTAGGAAAACAAACTTTAAACCAATCTATCTTACCAGTGTGATTGTGGTTTGGTGTAAAAATCCTTTTTGGAATAAATTTTTCAAGATTGCCCCAAAGATACTTTTGATATTCTTTTTTTTTTTCTCTTTCTTACCTTCTTTCACATGCGCTTCAACTACATCTTTGGAAAAAGTGAGGTGAGTACTATCACAGTGGTTTAGAAGTCTGCAGTTTCTGAGCACCCTCAGTCACTTCCTTTACTTCTAATAGGAAACCATTCACCAGTTTCTCTTGGATTCATATGGAGAAAACTGAGACAATCAAGTCAGTGAATCAA